>JAUIZM010000263.1:0-44733 GCA_030848705.1 Heracleum sosnowskyi | reverse complement strand
AGGTCAAAGAATATTTCTAAATAAGATAAACTATTTTTGAAAATCGTTAAAGGTATTTAATAAATATTCGAAGAATATTTATTAAATAAATAAGTATTTACTAAATAAATACCCTTTAAATGAATATTTGAAAATAATATTCATTAATAAATAGTAATTAAATGAATATTCAAAAAGTAATATTCATTTACTAAATAATCCTCAAATGAATATCTGAAAATAATATTCATTAATATAAATAATCTTTAAATGAATATTCAAAATAATATTCATTTAAATAAATAGTATTCAAGTGAATATTCAAAAGTAATATTCACTAAATAAATAATTCTTAAATGAATATTCGAAAATAATATTCATTTAAATAATTAATCTTAAATGAATATTCAACATAATATTCATTTAAATAAATAAACTCTTAATGAATATTCAAAATAATATTCATTATACTCAATAATATTTATTCGATATATTCAGAAAATATATCTCCAAAAGTATACAAAATACCGACTCCCGGTCTTTTACGAAAGATACGACGCGTACGCCCTTCACTAAGGGTGATAATAAATTCCGGCTTATAACTGATATCCCCATATCTAGCTTATAAGCCAAATCCCAATCCATTTCCAAGTAGTAACTACTTTCTGGAAATATAATAATGTTTAATCATAACATTCCTCAAAGTACATAGTAATCTGTCGCTGGAATCCCTCCGGGTTTCCACGACTATCTATATAACAGAAACTACCGACTCCCGGTCTAGAGTCGAAACAATAAATATGCTCTTATCTATAGAGCCACAAGGTATACCGGTTTGTATATACTATATCTCAAAAGATTATATACAATCCGAAGTTAAACTTTTACAACAAGTATATATCGCAAAACTATGCAAATCTAAGCATGGCAAAAGCAGTATTATAATCAATACTTCAAGTATAGATTTGGAAATCTTGCCTGATGCTCGAGAAGTGGTAGGGGCTCGTGACGATGTCGGGCAATCTAGACAAAGTCAAAAAGAACGTACGATTAATCCCCTAGATAATCCACTTAATATCGAAAGCATAAACACGTACGCGAATCGCAACTAAGGCATTACTAACTCGCTTTAGGCTCATACTAAGTCCACGTCAATCAACCATTACTTAGGTCGAAGATTCGTTTTAGAAATCGGATCTCGTTCGTCCGTTTTACCAAGTGGTTTACAAAGTTATAATCAAGTGCTCCTCTGAGGGGTTCCTTCGCACTTAACCTTGATTCAAACATTTTTATAAAATCCAAAAATAATCTTTTCGACACGAGGTCTTCTCTCATATCTTCATTATGACCTATAGTATTTGATTACCACGATTCGCAACCGAATTTATCACTTTAAAGGGGTTCAATTGGAGTTACGAATTCATACGTACGTTTACGAACCGCTTTTACGAATTTTACCATAACGCCTAAACCGTAAATCAGAATGCTACGATTCTTGCGCCAAAATGATCTATGATTAAAAACCTACAAGTATGGGTCAAGTGTTCAACTTGGTCAGGAGGTTTTTCGTTCGGTGATCCTCCATTTTTAAGGGTTAATGAAATTTCGCCATTACGACGGCTATAACTCGGATAATTCCAAAATTAAAATCCTCCAAATAATCAACCAATCTACCACCAATACTCATGGACACTATTCATCATCCCTACCACTGCCTAAACTGGTCTTGGGGCTCTAAACCATATTTTTATATTTTCATAACAATCATACCACATACATGCTCTAAATCATGCATCAAATCTCTATAACTCATTTAAATCATCAAAACTCAAATTAAGAGCTAGGGTTTCAAGAGTGTTATACCTTCCTTGGAGAGTGAATAACACTTAGTAAGCCTTGTTTAGTCCTTATATAACCTTAGGATAGCTTGGATCATCCAAAGAAATCAAGAAACCAAGTTAGAATCTCGGATTTACAATACACCAGTTGAAAGAACGGGAAAAAGGAGATCCTTACCTTGCTTTTCTGGATTAGGCTCCTAAAGAAGAGTTGTAGAGCATCTCAATACCTTTCCAACAAGCTATAGAACACAAAATTTCATTGAGAAATGAAGGCTCTATGCTCAAATTACCGAGCTGTTTTTCTGCTGGCAGAATGGTGGTGTTTGTTTTGTTTTGTGTTTTGTTTTCTTTGTTGTCTTGAATAATGGTTTGTATAATGTATATCTCATCTACTTTATCTCATCCTCATCTCATATTATCCCTTTGTAATCTCAAGGACCAATCCAAGGATGCCAAGTGTTGGATGATAAACATGTTACTCCCTTTCTTGGTCTTTTACTTCCATGTCCTTGCCCTTTCATGATTTATTCCCCCAATGCCCTTGCCTCTTTACTTTTGTTACATTTAATCAATTAAATCCACATGCTACAACTTATATGTTGCACTCCATTGTAATAGTGTGGCCTAATACCCCAAGCAATTGTTGTATTCAATTTCCTTTGCATTTTCTCTTTATTTCTTGTTCTCGAAAAATGTTCTCGTGACTCGTTTGCATTCCCTTTGCTCTAGGATTATATTCTCAATCCTCTCTTTCTCTCATCATATAACCTCCCTTGGACTCTTAACATACCATATCCTTAATCCATGATTCGTTCGCTCAATCGCTTAATCTTGTTATAAAGTCTCAGTGGTTTCTAGAACGTTCGTTCCACTGTCTCAGTGGCTTCCGTTCTTCGTTCTTAAATCAAATATAATAAAATCCTAAAATATCAAATCCTCCAAGTTAATATCTCAATTCTTGGATTATAATAATATATAATCCACTGCCCGGTCAAATATTACACCGGAATAGAATTTGGAATTTCTGAATTCCGATCGTCTTTGCATACACTTATTTCCTCCGTAGATCACAGATATGACTTCGAAATATCCATACCACGTTCCGTACATAGGGTGGCATGAAAAGTTTTCCAACTTACAAAATCACTATTCATCCACCAAATTACTATGCACGTATGGAAAATACTATGCACGCATGGGAAACACTATGCACGCATGGGAAATACTATGCACGCATGGAAAACATTATTCACTTCTCATCTCCCCTCTCAGGGTTCATTAGCTCATTCCTGGACGATAGATTATTCTTATCTATGTCCTCAAACATTGGATTACTCTATTCTGACAACATACACTTGAATCAGGATCATTGTCCAAAGCAATATCCATTCATTACAATCATTGTTCTTTGGAATCACCACTCACTCATGTACTTAATCATAGTAAGAAAATTTTTAAATTCTATCGAAAATTCGGGTTATTACACTGATCCCCATGCGTTCCTTCAAACTGGCCAAATCCCTCTCTTCTCTAGCTATCCTTTCTTCATCCCTCAGGATTTCACTGGGGGCACGCCCTGAGCGGTTGGGATGAGGGGGTGCCCTCTCTTGAGTAGCAGACATCCTTTGATCACGGACTTCTTCATCAGGGTGTTCAACATAAGGAACTCTTTCTTCGGAATACTCCAACCTTCGAGGAGCCACTAACTGAAATCTCCCATCTTGCACCTCCTACTTCCTTGTTCAACAGAATCCAATATTGCTTCGAAGTTATTTATGGCATGTCCCATAAGATACGTCTGCTCCAATAACTCTGCATTAGTAACAAGAACAGGCGGCTGTCCGCCGGTAGCCGGAATTCCATGGCGATTCTGAACAGCAGGGATCTCCTCTGGAACATATTCATCATGTTCGATTTGAACTTCAGAATAGTATCCATCTTCTTCGTACGAACCTCCATCTTGGTTACGCGACATCTTTTCCTCCTAAGATTCAGATCTTGATTGGCTCCCCTCCTTCTAGCGCTAATTTGTTGATGGAGGAATTTGGGAACAACAAATTTCGGGGATTATCACTGGAAACAAGATCTACAATGGTGGTTCTTCACCGAAAAAAGTGGTGGTGCGCGGTGTTTTTGTGTAATTGGCGGTTGAGATTGATAAGGGTTAGTGGTGGCATTTTTTAGCTCTTAACTTCTGACTCCTCAATCGGCCTACGTACCCCTGTATTTATAGGGGATCAAGCCGTACGTAGTTCTTGGAGAACAAGAAACCCAAATGGGCTTGAATTATCGGTCCAACTTCCAGAATATTCTACTATGAGGCCTAACCATAAAGGCCCAAGGCTCATCCATGACTTTCGGACTTCACAGATAAGGAAACTTCCCCCGTCGAGGACTAGTCCTTTCCGCTACCAGCTATTTCCTAATTTCATGGATGCATGTATAGTCGTGGTTTACCCCAAGTGCAGAATGCATCCTTGTCCCCCGAATGAGAAGCACCCACCAGATAGCAGGACAAGTGATCCAGAGCTTTTGGGTGCAAAGTGCATGATTACCTCGAAGTTCCCCAAAGAGGACGCGTCCTTTGATAACAGGAACAGAGCTCCAAAAGTACACACCAAAAAGTACTAATCTTTCCACCATAGGGCGCGCCCTTTGTGTCTAAGAAAGGTCCTTATATCAGAAGGCTGAAGAGAAAAGGAATGATACTGACAGAGTAACTGATCATCCGGCCCAGGTAATTGTCAACTTAGAAGGTATGAATCTAGTTAGATCTTTCAGGAAAATATCACAGATGAAACACATTCCTTCTCTTCACAAGATCAAGAAGCAATTATCAACACCTCCACCAAGGAATGCTCTAGAAGAGGAAGCTCTAAAAAGAGTAACTGACCGACTTGGCGAACTTGAAGCTCAAGCGAGTCAGCAAGCTGAGAAGAAGTTGGGAGCAGAATCTTCTACTCAAAGCAAGAGGAAATGAATATCTGTTCAGTCTAGAGGAACAATCTCTTGTATTTGTTTTTGAATTTATGAAATCTGGAAATGTATATCTAATCCAGAATGCATTAATATTATTTACATTTTTCTTATTGTCAGTTATGTTATCCTCAAGATATATTTGCTTGTCAAACTCTACAATCAAATAGGGGGAGATTGTAAAGCAAAATGTAACGATACATGTAATAGAGGTAAACATAACTCAACACCATAGAAAAACAGTAACAATATTAATATCGTAGCCATAGGAATCCAAGTAGTTACAATACAAGTAAACACATATTCTGTGTTAGTACAAAGGGATTCCAGTGGAAGACATTGATTATTTATAATCAATGTAGAAGCATATTATTTAAGTTACAGATGTACAAAGCCAATCAGATGATGCAAGGACAAAATAATCGAGAACTATGTTAGGTACTTGTGAACCAGACCAGTGCACGAAGTATCAACAACAGGGAAGGATTGTTTAAGTTCAAGCGAAGGAAATGGCAACGTACAACTCACAGAGCCACAATTTGAGACATCAACAAGTTGAAGTATGTAAATGCAAAACTAAGTAAACTTGGATGACCTAATTCACTAGACTCGGTTGTCTAATGACAAGACTCGGTTGTCTAATATTTTATATTAGACTCGGTTGATTTAAATAGAAAACTAATGCTAGATTCGGTTGTGGAAAGAGAAAATCATGCTTGACTCGGTTCTACAATTTAAGAAAGAGAAACAACTAGACTCGCTTCTTGCAAATAAGGTAGACTCGGTTTAGCATTTCAAATGCTAGACTCGGTTAGCATTTCTACCTAGACTCGGTTGTATTCAACAAGTAGATTCGGTTTTGATCTTATCCTAATTGAAGATAATAGACTCGGTCTTGAAAAGGAGATCAAGTGGAACAACTATCATTGATTAATTGACTGATTGATTGATTGATTGATGCAAGTGGAAGCATAAAGAAATATACTCGGTTCTACTTTGATCCTAGACGAGGTTCAATCAAGTGGGATACAACAGAGTCTGTGAGTAATTCGGTTGATACATATCAATTGGTTAACCGAATCTGTAATAGAAATAAAGTGTAAGCCTACACATTGATTGCCTATAAATATGGCATTAGGTAGTAGTAGTTCAAAGCAGTTCAAAACAACGGAGCTGACACTACCTCTCTCAAACAAACACTCAACCAAACAGAGAAGCATAACCTTAGCCAACATACAAAGCTTAGTTGTTTAGTTGTTTTTATTTGTACGAGATCAAAGCAGCCAATACTTTTAGTATTGGAGTGTAGCACCCTCGAGGTTTATATATCAAAATATATTCCCCGAACTCTTGTCTTTTTATTGGCTTTTTAGCAAATTGATTTATCCGCAGACAAAGTCGAAATATTTGGTATATCGTATTCAACCCCCCTTCTATGATATCCAGGGACTAACACCTTGTTTAAATATGTAAAATCCACACAAGTCCTCCATTTCCCGTTAGGCTTCTTTACGAGAACTGGGTTAGCCAGCAAGTCCGGATAATATGATTCTTTGCTCAAACCAACATTCAATAGCCTATCAACCTCTTCCTTCAATGTCACGGCTCTTTTTCCACTCACTGGGCGTCGCTTCTGCCGAATTCCCTTCTTAGTTGGATCAATATTCAAACGATGGCACATGACCTTGGGGTCAATGCCCACCATATCTGCGTGACTCCATGCAAAAACTTCCAAATTCTTCAAAAGAAAGTTGACTAGAATATTCCTCAATTCAAATTCAACTGAGACCCAATTTTCAAGAACTTACTCGAGTCGTTGGAATCCACTAAAATTGACACTATGTCTTCTGCTGAACCAGTCTTTTCCACCGGTTGAGGGGTTCTTGGATCCATATCAAAATCAAAACTTTGTGGATCTTCAATGGTTACATCATCCTTGGAGGGCGCGTCCTCTATAAGAGGGAAATCTTCCTCGACAAGGGAATTCACCAAATCTTCCAGTAACTTTCTTCTACCTTCAATCTGCTCGCCCCTAAGATTGACTAATATAACTTCATCAGAACTTTCTTCTTCGACTTCTTCTAAGAAACGGTCCTGTAAATCATCATGGATAGAAATATCGACCTTCAGATCACACTCTGGGCGCGCCCTAGGAGAGGGGTTTTCTTCATCATCAGGTTCTTGAACGAGATAATGAACTTGGACATTCCCCAGGGAATTATTCATTATTCCTTCAGAATTACTGACACACAGGACGCGCCCTCCGTCTTTTTTACTTCTGAAGCCTTTGATTGCTTCGTGGTAACAGTCTCTCGAATCCTGCTGAGATCCTCGAATAGTACCCACACCATTTGGCGTTGTAAATTTCATTGCAAGATGGTATATGGAAGTCACAACCTTCATTTCTTTTAACAAGGGACGCCCTACCAAATCGTTATGGGCTGTTTCTAAATACAGAATCATAAAGTTAATCATCTGGGTAACAGAGAGAGATCCTTCTCCAAGAGTCACAGGTAATCTTATCGAACCCAACGCCTTCATAGCTTCTCCAGAAAAACCATAAATCCATCCATTATCAGCAGTCATATCTCTGTCCCGGAGCCCTAACTTCTTGAAAGTATTGTAGTAGAGGATATTCGTAGAGCTACCATTATCGACAAAATCCCGGTGAACATTCTTAGAACTAATCTGGATGGCCACCACCAAAGCATCATTATGGGGGTGATGTACCCATCTAGCATCTTCTTCAGTAAAGGTAATATCAGCACACTCTCCTCTAAACATCTTCGATGGTCTAAATTCCAAGCATTTACGTTTGTCAAGGGCTTATGTCTCGCTTCTCTAGCATATCTCTCTAGTGCATTGTTACTATCACCACCTAGGTTATGTCCTCCATAGATGGCATGAATGCTCCCTTCCCTGACAAATTTCTTCTCTTCAGGCTTGTCCTCATTACGGAGGGCGCGCCCTCCGTCTTTTCTGTCAGGATTCTCTCTATCTTTCTTGACCTCTCTAACAATCCACTCAGTTAGGTATCCTTCCTTGATCAGCTCTTCAATCTCATCTTTCAGTTGTCGACACTCATAGGTGTTATGTCCGGTAGATTCATGATAAGCACAATATTTCCTCTTATCTTTGCTTTGCCAGGAGGATAAAGGTTCCGGTTTTCTGAAAAGCCTTTTATTCTTGTTTACCTCGGATATATGTTCAATTGAGGCGGCCAAGGGAGTATACTTATCGGGCCTCCTATCATAGGTATAGGTGTCCGATGGTCCCCAACCTCTTTGAATTTCAGCCGCATTCACTCGATTAGCACCGATTGTAGAACGATGCACGGGACTCGCAGATCTATCCTTTCTTTTATTAGCCTTTCCCTTGGTTCCACTTTGAGTATCAGTTTTGCAATTATCAGCCAAATGTTTGACGATCTTGAAAGACTCCACCTATGAAAACACGTCAGCTAATGTAGTTGGATCCCTTCCTTTGAGATGCTTCCAGAAATCTGTTTCCACCTACAATCCAACTATCAAGAAGCTCTTGAGCGTCTCATCAGTTGCCCCTCTGACCAAGGTGGATTCCGTATTGAATCTCTTGAAATAAGATTGCAAACTTTCTCTTTTCTTCTGCTTGGCGTTAGCCAAAGTTGTAACAGGCGGTGCATACTTCACTGATGATTGGAATTTCGTCAAGAATAGAATTCTCATTACTTCCCAAGAAGTAATCACTCCTGGTCCAAGCTTTTGAAACCATTGCTGGGCACTCTCCCTGAAAGTTGATGTCAATAAACGACATCTTGCCAAGCTAGAAACCTGATAGACATCCATCTCAATATCGAATCGTCCAAGGAATTCTACTAGATCTGAATTTCCATGAAAACGTAAGTCACTTGTAGTAGCTCTATACCCAGCGGGAAGTTGTGCCTCTCTAACCTCAGCCGAGAAGGGCGAGGGAGTTTGCGATGTAGCTGAAATTATTCCACCATCTAAATGAACAAGAAGCATCTTCAGATCATCCACATTGAAGGTTCCTACTCCAGGAATATTCTGGACGTTTGGTGGCACAACTGTTTGAGTACCCCCCGAGGGTAGAGGTTGAGTTGTGTTCAGAGTATTCGTTGGAATTCCACCTTCAGTCTGTGTCTGAGTTTCTATTTGGGTATGAGTTTGAGTCTCCCCCTGAGTACGAGTTTGAGTTTGACCCCATTTCCGATTCTGACCTCGTGGTTGTGGATTTCCCTGAGATTGATGGTTTCCTCGAGACTGTGGATTATCATTCGGGGGAGGGCGCGCCCTTTCCTCCCTGGAAGCACTCCGGGATGGAATCTAAAAATACGAGGAGGCCTTCTTCCTGAGGGCTCGTCCTAAGTACGATAAAGCCGTCTATCTCCCTGGTACACATCCATTCTCATATCTTCGTAATTACGGCTTTTTCTTCCCGAGTCATTCTGAGGAAGGGCTCGCCTGTGTTCATGGGGCCTTACCCTGTTATCAGGGGGTGCTCTTTGTGAATCACGGTCGGCATCATCTCGAGGAAGGGCTCGCTCGTGTCCATAGGGTCTCACCCTGTTATCAGGGGACGCTCTTTGTGGATCACGGGGCCTCACTTCCGAGGAATCCTTCTTGTTAGTCCCTGGATATCGTAGAAGGGGGGTTGAATACGATATACCAAATATTTCGACTTTGTCTACGGATAAATCAATTTGCTAAAAAGCCAATAAAAAGATAAGAGTTCGGGGAATATATTTTGATATATAAACCTCGAGGGTGCTACACTCCAATACTAAAAGTATTGGCTGCTTTGATCTCGTACAAATAAAAACAACTAAACAACTAAGCTTTGTATGTTGGCTAAGGTTATGCTTCTCTCTTTGGTTGAGTGTTTGTTTGAGAGAGGTAGTGTCAGCTCCGTTGTTTTGAACTACTACTACCTAATGCCATATTTATAGGCAATCAATGTGTAGGCGTACACTTTATTTCTATTACAGATTCGGTTAACCAATTGATATGTATCAACCGAATTACTCACAGACTCTGTTGTATTACACTTGATTGAACCTCGTCTAGGATCAAAGTAGAACCGAGTATATTTCTTTATGCTTCCACTTGCATCAATCAATCAATCAATCAGTCAATTAATCAATGATAGTTGTTCCACTTGATCTCCTTTTCAAGACCGAGTCTATTATCTTCAATTAGGATAAATCAAAACCGAATCCACTTGTTGAATACAACCGAGTCTAGGTAGAAATGCTAACCGAGACTAGCATTTGAAATGCTAAACCGAGTCTACCTTATTTGCAAGAACCGAGTCTAGTTGTTTCTCTTTCTTAAATTGTAGAACCGAGTCAAGCATGATTTTCTCTTTCCACAACCGAATCTAGCATTAGTTTTCTATTTAAATCAACCGAGTCTAATATAAAATATTAGACAACCGAGTCTTGTCATTAGACAACCGAGTCTAGTGAATTAGGTCATCCAAGTTTACTTAGTTTTGCATTTACATACTTCAACTTGTTGACGTCTCAAATTGTGGCTCTGTGAGTTGTACGTTGCCATTTCCTTCGCTTGAACTTAAACAATCCTTCCCTGTTGTTGATACTTCGTGCACTGGTCTGGTTCACAAGTACCTAACATAGTTCTTGATTATTTTGTCCTTGTATCATCTGATTGGCTTTGTACATCTGTAACTTAAATAATGTGCTTCTACATTGATTATAAATAATCAATGTCTTCCACTGGAATCCCTTTGTACTAACATAGAATATGTGTTTTGTAACAGCCCCAAATTCGGGGTCTGGGATTTAGAGTAGTCACGATCCATTTAATCCTTGCCTTACCTGTATTACTCACAATGTACACAATTTAACTATTTATGACCCCACAATATATATCTCACACACACACACAGGTTAGAGTCTCAGAAACGACACAATACAATAACTGCGGAATAAACAACTTTTATTACAATACCCAAATGTTTTACAAAGTCTGATACTGGTACAATCTCTAAGTAATGGTACATTACCCACTAAGGATCCGGATGATTACAATCTTCTCATTCCACTCACATCTATACATAAGTTCAACAAGCTGCAGCCTGATCTGACTGGTTCGTATTATCTCCGGGATCACTGGTGCCCTTGTCATCCTGCTTCGCTGCTCTATAATATATATAAAACAATAGCAAGAGTGAGCAAATAGCTCAGCAAGGTAATGAAAGCATGGCATAACTATGCCTATGACTCAACCCAGAATAAAGCGGGTATAAGACAATATTTGTCAAAATATCTCTTTACCGAAAATATTTCCTCATCGGAATATATTCCAAAAATAGTACTATCGTAGTACTCCAAATATCATTTCATAATATCTCTGCAAACTTTTATTATACTATTGAACCAAGTTCCAGTATATTATAAAAGTTGAGGTTTCAAAATAACCCAATATAACCTTTTTGTAGGAAAGAAATATCTGCTATATAAGTATAAGCAGAGTATCAACATATAACTTAAATATGAAGTTATAAGGTGATTTAATATAAACCAACCCCTTACCATAACCCCCGTTATGTAAGGCAATCACAGAGTCATAAAAAAGATGAAGTGACAAGGTGATTCAATATAAACCAACCCCTTACCATAACCCCCGTTATGTAAGGTAATCACAGAGTCATATAAAAGATGAAGTGACAAGGTGATTCAATATAACCTTTTTAAACACTTTTCAAAACCCTGCCAACATGACCATTATGTTTCCTGATCCATGTTGCAGAAAATATCCAAATTGGATGATTGAACTAATACCGGAGTACGTCGCGCAGAAGCCACACCCTTATGATGATCAGTCACAGGTTGTGCCTCTCAGAATTTGTTTCTCTACATGTAGAAGGAAGAAAGCATGGGTACCCCCCATATTCCAGATCTCCCGGCCAACGGTTGGGCATAGACGGGACCGGCGCCACTCGGACCCTGTATAAAGGATGGACTGTCCCACAGCCTCTTACACAGTACTCCTAGTTCGAACAGTATCCATGACTCTGAAACGTAAAGCTTGTCCTCCTTTCCCCAAGTTTAACACTTGTTAATAGGACTTCACAAAGAAGCCGTATCAGGTTGGAAAGGGGAGTCCACCAATATTTCCCAAGCAATGCTTGTTAATGGATTTCAAACTTGATACCCAGATTACTTCTCGAACAGTTGAAGAAGTAATAAAATCATTTTTGACTTGCAGTCATTGCACTGCGAATGAGAGATGAGTTTCTTTTAAAGAGTTATGACCGGGGAGTCAATTACAAATAACAGCTTCCAAGTAAGGTGCCCTATGCTTTGAAAGTTTGAGCGAATATTTAAATCTTCTTAAAAGATAGATTTAAATGAAGAAATAGGATTTGGGGAACCTCTCCTTGGTAATATAGCTTTAATAAAGCTTCAGAAATCTCCTTCAGAATTATTGAAGGTCAAAGATAAATTTTAAATAAGATAAACTATTTTTAAAACTAATTAAAAGTATTTAATAAATATTCGAAGAATATTTATTAAATAAATAAGTATTTACTAATTAAATAACCTTTAAATGAATATTTGAAAATAATATTCATTAATAAATAGTAATTAAATGAATATTCAAAAAGTAATATTCACTTAATAAATAATCCTCAAATGAATATTTGAAAATAATATTCAGTACTATAAATAATCTTTAAATGAATATTCAAAATAATATTCATTTAAATAAATAGTATTTAAGTGAATATTCAAAACTAATATTCACTAAATCAGAAATTCTCAAATGAATATTCGAAAATAATATTCATTTAAATAAATAATCTTTAAATGAATATTCAAAATAATATTCATTTAAATAAATAGTATTTAAGTGAATATTCAAAAGTAATATTCACTAAATAAATAATTCTTAAATGAATATTGGAAAATAATATTCATTAAAGTAAATAATCTTTAAATGAATATTCAAAATAATATTCATTTAAATAAATAGTATTTAAGTGAATATTCAAAAGTAATATTCACTAAATCAGAAATTCTCAAATGAATATTCGAAAATAATATTCATTAAAATAAATAATCTTTAAATGAATATTCAAAATAATATTCATTTAAATAAATAAACTCTTAATGAATATTCAAAATAATATTCATTGTACTCAATAATATTTATTCGATATATTATGAAAATATATCTCCAAAAGTATATGAAATACCGACTCCCGGTCTTTTACAAAAGATACGACATATACACCCTTTATTATGGGTAATAATAAAGTCCGGCTTATAACTGATATCCCCATATCTAGCTTATAAGCCAATTCCCAATTCATTTCCCAGTAATAAATACTTTCTGGAAATATAATAATGATTATTAATAATAATCCTCGAAGTACATAGTATTCTGTCGCTGGAATCCCTCCGGGTTTCCACGACTATCTCTATATCTTAAATACTGACTCCCGGTCTAGAGTCGAACAAAAGTATGCTCTTATCACTAGAGCTACAAGGTATACCGGTTTATAAATACTTTATCTCAAAGTTCGTATATAAACCGAAAGTCAAACTTACACAATAAGCATATATCGCAAAACTATGCAATTCTATATATGGCAAAGCAGTATATAGTCAATACTTCAAAGTATCGAAATAGGAAACTTGCCTGGTGCTCGAGAAGTGGTAGGGGCTCGTGACGATGTCGGGCAATCTAGACAAAGTCAAAAAGAAAACGTACGATTAATCCCCTAGATAATCCACTTAATATCTAAAGCATAAACACGTACGCGAATCACCACCAAGGCATTACTAACTCGCTTTAGGCTCATACTAAGTCCATGTTAATCAAAAATTACTTAGGTCGCAGATTCGTTTTAGAAATCGGATCTCGCTCGTCCGTTTCACTAAGTGGTTTACAAAGTTATAATCATGTGCTCCTCTAAGGGGTTCCTTCGCACTTAACCTTGATTCAAACATTTTTATAAAATCCAAAAATAATCTTTTTGACACGAGGTCTTCTCTCATATCTTCATATGACCTCTAGTATTTAATTACCAAGATTCGTAACCGAATATCTCATTTTAAAGGGGTTCAATTGAAGTTACGAACTCATGCTTACGGTTACGAACCGCTTTTACGAATTTTACCATAACGCCTAAACCGTAAGTCAGAATGCTACGATTCTTGCGCCAAAACGATCTATGACTCGAGGTCCTCGAATACATGTCATATACTCAGTAAGGTCAGAAGATTACCTCTACTGTTATGCACGGTTTTTAAGGGTCAAGGAAATTTCGCCATTACGACGGCTATAACTCGGATATTTCCAAAATTAAAACCCTCCAAATAATCATTCAATCTACCACCAACACTCATGGACACTATTCATCATCATCACCACTGCCTAGACTAGGTTTGGTGCTCTAAATCATATTTTTCTATTTTCATAACATTCACACAACATACATGCTCTAAATCATGCATACAATCTCTATATCTCATCTAAACCATCAAAACTCAAATTAAGGGCTAGGGTTTGACAAGATGATTACCTTCCTTGATGTGTGTAGGAGCTTACTAAACCTTGTATAGCCCTTATATAGCCTTGATCTAGCTTAGATCATCCAAAGAAATCAAGAAAACCAAGTTAGCAATTCGGAGTTACTATTCATCATCTAAAAGAACTGGATAAAGGAGGTCCTTACCTTGCTTTTCTGGACGAGGATCCTAAAGAAGAGTTGTAGAGCATCTCAATACCTTTCCAACAAGCTATAGAATGCATGATTCCAGTGAGAAATGAAGGCGCTATGGCCATTTTACCAAGCTGATGTTCTGCTGGGCAGAATGGAGTTCTTGGTGGTGATGTTTGTTTTTGCTTTGGATCATGTTTGTATAATGTTTGTCCATCCACTTTATCTCATCCACTTGCATCCTATCTCTTTAACATCAGATCTCATCTTGCTTTAATGTGTTGGCAAAGTCTCATTGGCTAAGCAAAGATATTACTCCATTTTTTTGTTTAATGACTAGTGTAGCCTTGCCCCTTGGTTTTTATTGCTATTCTAACCTTGCCCCTTCATAATTCCAAGAGCCACTCACTCAATTAACTTGTATTGCAGCTCCATGAAGTCCTTGGGCCGAAATTTGGGCCTTTACCATGCTCTAGGGCTTTTTGTTCGGGCTTCGTTCAAAGTTCTTTAGTCGTTTGACTTACCGATTGAATTCTGTGATTGTCTCAGTGGTTTATCTCTTGTAAATCCCTCAAATATAATTCTCTTGATGATCATGTAGGATATTTAATCTTGATATGAACTCAATCCATAATCCATTTTTCGTTCGATTTATCGCTTAATCTCGTTATAAAGTTTCAGCGATTTCTTGAACGCTCGTTTCACTATCTCAGTGGTTTCATTCTAAATTCTCAAATCAATATAATGAAATTCCAAAATATTAAATCCTCCATTCCTCAAATTTAATATCTCATTTCTTGAATATAATAATATATAATTCACTGCTCGGTCAAATATTATGCTGAAATCAAAATTGGAATTTCTGAATTCCGATCGTCTTTACATACACTTATTTCCTCTGTGGATTACTAATATGACTTCGAAACATCCATACCACGTCCCGTACATAGGGTGGCGTGAAAAGTTTTCCAACTTACAAAATCACTATTCATCCATCCAAATTACTATTCACGTATGAATAGTACTATTCATCAAAAAGTGAATTCTTCTCTTAAATCCAGAAATTAGGGTTATCACCCTAACCCATTGCTCATCTCCCCTCTAGGGTTCACCATCTCATTTCCTGGACAATAGATTACTCCTATCTATGTCCTCAACCATCAAATTGATTTATTCTGACAATACACTTTCATTACAATCACTGTTCCTTAGAATCGCTATTCATTAATGCACTTATTCGTAAATAAGAAAAGTTTTAATTCTATCGAAAATCTGGGTTATTACAGTCTCCCCTCCATAAAAGGATTCCGTCCTCGGAATCAGTTTAGGAACAACTGGGGTTACCTTTCTCCCATGGCACTTTCTATTTCTCAGGTGGATTCTTCCACTTCTTGATTTTCTTCAAATTTCTCACTATCTTGACAACCTTATCTCTTAGCACTTGCACTTTTCTATCCGTGATTTTCCACAGGTTGTTCTTTGTAAGTCAGGCTAAGTTATATATCTAACTGCTCGTATCTTATCATATGCCGGGCATCTATAGTATACTGACGAGGCATATACACATGAACCATGTTATTACCATTCTACATGTTTGAGTAAGGCTGGCTCGTAGGCCACCTTTCTGATGCGTTTAAATTCTCAGATGGCCCAATGAATCTCGGGCTCAACTTCCTTTCATTACCAATCTTGTTAATTCCTTCTACGAGGATACCTTTTCGTAACACGCAAATCGATCCTCATTTTCTCTATCTTGTTTGTACAAAAATACACCAACATAAACTTGCTTGTCATTCATCAACATGCCATTTAGCTTGTCAATGGCATTCTTTCAAATCTCTAAACAGTTTGGTATCATCTTGGTGCATATAATATCTCGAACTATGGGTCTCGTGTAAATTTCCATCCTGTACTTCCTGATCATTCAGAATCCGTCTCTTTCTTAGTTTTACTAAGGGTATCGGCCACCACATTGGCCTTCCTCAAATAGTAGTGTATCTTACTGTCATGATCATTTGGCAATCCTAGCCATTTTCCAATTCCATCGTATAAATGTCAACTCACTTGTTGACGGTGTACTTCTTATTGAAACTAATCCGAGTGTTCTAGCAATCGATTCGAGTAACTCTTGCCATCTAGTAACGAGCTTGTCGGCCATCACTATTTTGGCCTTGCTATCTCATTGTTATCTACTATCAATCCCCCAGTATTCCTGCCTCTTCTCTAACCATTTTACAGAAAGCTAATCTACCTCCTATATTCAGTCATTCTATATCATCTCTTCTCTCTTCTTTCTGAAAGAAAGGCGAGTCTCTTGGGGAGTTTATTTGCGGGGAATGTTGTCTGGCTCGAGGACTCTTAATTCTTTTATCACAAATCATAATCTTCATATACACATAAGCACACCTATTTTCCTATCTGATAGACCTGAAAGTCGATCATGTTTGATCCTTTTTTATTCTGCACCTTTCCTTTATATATACAACATTTCGATATACTTAGGGCGAACACTATCGCAGACGACTCATTGTCAATTCACTACTTTCCATAAAAAGTTGCGGGTGCAATAGTCAACCCAAAATATCCTTACTGAAAACTCGGAGTGTCTATACCTGGTACGAATCGCAGTCTAGGTATATCCTCGAATTTACTCCCAACTGGTGATGTCCAATTCTCAAATAAGTTTGGAGATACACAACGCCCTCCAACCGATCCAACGACCATCTATAAGAGGGTACCTATTCTCAATGTTGAGCTAGTTTAACTCTTCGAGGTTCGATGCACATTCTTGTGCTAACATCTTTCTTTCTTACCACAAAACCAGGCTTACCACGGTGGTATACTGGGTCTTATTATACTCTTGCCCAACACTCTTCGTAACTGAGTTGCTAATCTTTTCACCCTTACTAGGGCTAACAGGAGGTGTAGCACTATACTCTGAATACTCGGTACTCATTCTCATGTCATCCAAATCGATATCTGGTAGCTCATGCCATCCAGATCGTTATCTGGTAGCTTATTAAAACCTTGTACAACCTCCCAAAATCATTATAATTTCCTTTATACTTGAGGTCTCTTTTCTAAGCATCAACTATAAGGGACCATCAAGCCTCATATCTCTGGCATCATAATTTCTCAGTCTGAACTATATTCAAGAATTTCTGAATCTGTCTCCATCCCATAATCATTACTCTCTTTTCTTTACCATCAGTTTGCTTCATTGGGTATTAGCCAACCCATCACTATTGTTATATCAACTTCTCCCAACTCGAAGGGAGTCAAACTTATTAAAAGTGTCGGTCTCATATTTCTAGTCCCTCACTTGTATGTACCAATTTTAGGGAAAATCTCTCGATTGGGTGGTAACCAGGGTAGATTCTCTGGGATACATTCTCAAACTTTTCAATCGCTGGAATTTATTGTTGGCTAGGTGCTTTTCTCTTTGTATCAACCATATAAGCTAGATAAGCCACACACCCATCCCATAACAACTCATTTGTTCATATTACCGTAGGAAATTTCGTAATTTGCTTCTGTCCTTTAAAGGACCACTCCCCTTCTCTGGGCAATCAAAACTTCACTCCAACATCGCCACGCGATTCTAGATTCATCATTTCAGCTCTAGTCGAAACCTTTAGGCTCGTTTTTCTTCTATATCCACCAACTTGGCCTCATACTCTGCCACAGTCATGGTTTCTTATTTCAACTCTAGGAACTTTTTATTTCCATCTGGATCTTCATATATTTTAGAAAACATTTCTCTAAAAACAATAATCTGAATCTCTCCCAAGTCACAACACCTTTTACCTCTAGGTTTGTCTTACAATTCTCACCAGTGATTCGCCTCTCCCTTCAGGAGATAGGCGTCGACCACTGTTTTCTGATTCTCTACAATACTCAGTATCTCAATTGACTGCTTTATCTTTTTAAGCCAAGCTCTGACCTCCACTGGGTCAGTGGTTCCATGGAATTTTGTGGGTTCTAACTGACTCTATTATCATTGGAGTTTCACAACACATTGCTATTCCTCCCACATATATCGATTGACCAACCTTTCATTATCATAATATCCTTGAGAGAGAAAATAGACTAAGTCTATTGATACGTCATCCATGTTCTATTCGTCATAGGGATCCGTTCTTGTCATTGACTATTTCGTTACGAATCTAACTCCTATCAGCGAATTTAACTTAATCGACCTGGTTGGCCTCCCCTTGATATTCAATAAGATAACAAGAATCATGGAGCTTCGGAAAGATAGCTCCCATATCAAAGAAAACATCACACACTGGTGATTACAAGGTTATGACTGTTAAGGTAACCTTATTTGAAATAAGGGAATTTACTGAGAGATCAATATGATCATAAGAACTCAATGTCGCGTGTCTTAATTTAAGACATTACTAAAGGTAATTAGCCTTCTTGTATTTCACAACTTACAAGTGATGGCATCCCATCAGACTTCTATCACACAGATAGACGGTCCTTGTGGCCCCTATAAGTATAGGGTTGTTCGTCTCAGTGGAATTTGAGAAGTACGAAAGAAATTCAAAGTTGAGTTAATAATTATCGTCGTTTGATAAATAATTTCTCAGATGGACACCTTGGATCAAAAGTAAACAGGTTCCAAGGGTGCGATTTCCAAAGAAAAGAATAACCAGAGAATACTGGTATTTAACACGGAAGTGGTGCTATATCACCATTAAATTACCCACTATTGAAGGAAAGTGGGGGTTTTAGATAATATCATTCACCAGGGCTTTGAAAACCTATAAGCAGGTATTATGACGGCCTCTGGCACAATTGAAACTAATTGTGAATTAACACAAGGGTCATCAAATACTTCGAAGAGGAATTGTTCCCTTTCTCAATTCTCTCTTGGAGAGATGTCAAGATAGACCATAGATTAGGAATAATCAGCGTAATTTGCAACTGGGGAGGGTACTGCCATGGTCTCTACGGATGCCTTTTATGTCGGCTCCTCTATTGGGTAATCGTTCGATTCCGGAGCTTTTATTCTCCCTACACACCCTAAGGTGTTCGATACTTACGTCGTTGCTGACTCATAATAATCGCTACGGATTCAATCATCGATATTTGCAATCGCAGGGAGTTCTATCGGACCAGGCAAAAGCATCGCAAGCAAGCGTTCTATTCTATATGAAGGCTTCGATACCGTCGTCACTTATAGCAACAACGAATTCCACATGTCGAACGGGCGGTATTCCGGAAGATCGTTTAGAAACTGCAGTCTTCCCCCTGATTATTATTATAACCGTCCTTATACCACATTTTTCTTCTCCTCGTATCACTCCCGGGTGTTACCTAAGCGTACCCCAGGCAGCATTGCAACCTTTTCATTTAAGTCAATCCCAGACTTCCTTAGTCCGTCTTGATTCTTGAAATATATCTCGTCTTAGCGCATTTGTGTTACAATAACATTGTACATAGTACGTACCTATACAATCTCGTTCGAGGTAGCAAAATTCCTTGGTTCCTTAGTAAACACCATCCCTGGTGGAATCGCTTATCGTGGGAAATTAAACTCCATAGATAAGGTAATGCCTCTACGGTTTAAGGTAACTAAGTACCCTTAATCATACACGAAGTTCGAACGTCTCAGTTCTTACGTATGCTGCCTCCCTAGGGCAACTGCAACAGATTACGAGTAACAGGTCTCGTTCAAGTCGAATTAATCCACTGGTATTGGCTATACAGCCTCTACCTCATCTGCTTTTGGAGACTCTACTCCATTCTCTTCGTCATATCTCTTGGTGAATCATAATCGATTCTAAGTTCTTATCTTGTCACTTATTTGATCTCTGAGGATTCGTCCGGTCCTATCATAAGACCTCAACTAACATATCACATCTTTGTCAACACGTTCTCTTACAAGATTCTTACTTTGACCCACCATGGGTCCTCCTCTAGATCCTCCTATGGATCTTCCTTTATCGGGTCTCCGTCCATCTCAAGGAGCCCATCATCAAATGCCTACTCGAAGGCCTCGGGATCTGGTATCTCAGAATCCCATCCATCTACAACTCATACGAGTCGAGGTTACTAACCATGAAGTCCTAAGCATGGTTTCCCAGAAGAAGTCCCCTCTTGGGCTTCATCTCAAACAGTCAGGGTCATGTCTTCTAACCCTGCTATGAACTCTACTGGAGCTCTAGTTGTTCTTATCATTCTTAAGGGTATTGTAAGACTCAATCTCCTATCGTTTCTGAGAACTGTAACCTAACTCTCTGATACCATTTCTGTAACAGCCCCAAATCCGGGGTCTGGGATTTAGAGTAGTCACGATCCATTTAATCCTTGCCTTACCTGTATTACTCACAATGTACACAATTTAACTATTTATGACCCCACAATATATATCTCACACACACACACAGGTTAGAGTCTCAGAAACGACACAATACAATAACTGCGGAATAAACAACTTTTATTACAATACCCAAATGTTTTACAAAGTCTGATACTGGTACAATCTCTAAGTAATGGTACATTACCCACTAAGGATCCGGATGATTACAATCTTCTCATTCCACTCACATCTATACATAAGTTCAACAAGCTGCAGCCTGATCTGACTGGTTCGTATTATCTCCGGGATCACTGGTGCCCTTGTCATCCTGCTTCGCTGCTCTATAATATATATAAAACAATAGCAAGAGTGAGCAAATAGCTCAGCAAGGTAATGAAAGCATGGCATAACTATGCCTATGACTCAACCCAGAATAAAGCGGGTATAAGACAATATTTGTCAAAATATCTCTTTACCGAAAATATTTCCTCATCGGAATATATTCCAAAAATAGTACTATCGTAGTACTCCAAATATCATTTCATAATATCTCTGCAAACTTTTATTATACTATTGAACCAAGTTCCAGTATATTATAAAAGTTGAGGTTTCAAAATAACCCAATATAACCTTTTTGTAGGAAAGAAATATCTGCTATATAAGTATAAGCAGAGTATCAACATATAACTTAAAGATGAAGTTATAAGGTGATTTAATATAAACCAACCCCTTACCATAAACCCCGTTATGTAAGGCAATCACAGAGTCATAAAAAAGATGAAGTGACAAGGTGATTCAATATAAACCAACCCCTTACCATAACCCCCGTTATGTAAGGTAATCACAGAGTCATATAAAAGATGAAGTGACAAGGTGATTCAATATAACCTTTTTAAACACTTTTCAAAACCCTGCCAACATGACCATTATGTTTCCTGATCCATGTTGCAGAAAATATCCAAATTGGATGATTGAACTAATACCGGAGTACGTCGCGCAGAAGCCACACCCTTATGATGATCAGTCACAGGTTGTGCCTCTCAGAATTTGTTTCTCTACATGTAGAAGGAAGAAAGCATGGGTACCCCCCATATTCCAGATCTCCCGGCCAACGGTTGGGCATAGACGGGACCGGCGCCACTCGGACCCTGTATAAAGGATGGACTGTCCCACAGCCTCTTACACAGTACTCCTAGTTCGAACAGTATCCATGACTCTGAAACGTAAAGCTTGTCCTCCTTTCCCCAAGTTTAACACTTGTTAATAGGACTTCACAAAGAAGCCGTATCAGGTTGGAAAGGGGAGTCCACCAATATTTCCCAAGCAATGCTTGTTAATGGATTTCAAACTTGATACCCAGATTACTTCTCGAACAGTTGAAGAAGTAATAAAATCATTTTTGACTTGCAGTCATTGCACTGCGAATGAGAGATGAGTTTCTTTTAAAGAGTTATGACCGGGGAGTCAATTACAAATAACAGCTTCCAAGTAAGGTGCCCTATGCTTTGAAAGTTTGAGCGAATATTTAAATCTTCTTAAAAGATAGATTTAAATGAAGAAATAGGATTTGGGGAACCTCTCCTTGGTAATATAGCTTTAATAAAGCTTCAGAAATCTCCTTCAGAATTATTGAAGGTCAAAGATAAATTTTAAATAAGATAAACTATTTTTAAAACTAATTAAAAGTATTTAATAAATATTCGAAGAATATTTATTAAATAAATAAGTATTTACTAATTAAATAACCTTTAAATGAATATTTGAAAATAATATTCATTAATAAATAGTAATTAAATGAATATTCAAAAAGTAATATTCACTTAATAAATAATCCTCAAATGAATATTTGAAAATAATATTCAGTACTATAAATAATCTTTAAATGAATATTCAAAATAATATTCATTTAAATAAATAGTATTTAAGTGAATATTCAAAACTAATATTCACTAAATCAGAAATTCTCAAATGAATATTCGAAAATAATATTCATTTAAATAAATAATCTTTAAATGAATATTCAAAATAATATTCATTTAAATAAATAGTATTTAAGTGAATATTCAAAAGTAATATTCACTAAATAAATAATTCTTAAATGAATATTGGAAAATAATATTCATTAAAGTAAATAATCTTTAAATGAATATTCAAAATAATATTCATTTAAATAAATAGTATTTAAGTGAATATTCAAAAGTAATATTCACTAAATCAGAAATTCTCAAATGAATATTCGAAAATAATATTCATTAAAATAAATAATCTTTAAATGAATATTCAAAATAATATTCATTTAAATAAATAAACTCTTAATGAATATTCAAAATAATATTCATTGTACTCAATAATATTTATTCGATATATTATGAAAATATATCTCCAAAAGTATATGAAATACCGACTCCCGGTCTTTTACAAAAGATACGACATATACACCCTTTATTATGGGTAATAATAAAGTCCGGCTTATAACTGATATCCCCATATCTAGCTTATAAGCCAATTCCCAATTCATTTCCCAGTAATAAATACTTTCTGGAAATATAATAATGATTATTAATAATAATCCTCGAAGTACATAGTATTCTGTCGCTGGAATCCCTCCGGGTTTCCACGACTATCTCTATATCTTAAATACTGACTCCCGGTCTAGAGTCGAACAAAAGTATGCTCTTATCACTAGAGCTACAAGGTATACCGGTTTATAAATACTTTATCTCAAAGTTCGTATATAAACCGAAAGTCAAACTTACACAATAAGCATATATCGCAAAACTATGCAATTCTATATATGGAAAAGCAGTATATAGTCAATACTTCAAAGTATCGAAATAGGAAACTTGCCTGGTGCTCGAGAAGTGGTAGGGGCTCGTGACGATGTCGGGCAATCTAGACAAAGTCAAAAAGAAAACGTACGATTAATCCCCTAGATAATCCACTTAATATCTAAAGCATAAACACGTACGCGAATCACCACCAAGGCATTACTAACTCGCTTTAGGCTCATACTAAGTCCATGTTAATCAAAAATTACTTAGGTCGCAGATTCGTTTTAGAAATCGGATCTCGCTCGTCCGTTTCACTAAGTGGTTTACAAAGTTATAATCATGTGCTCCTCTAAGGGGTTCCTTCGCACTTAACCTTGATTCAAACATTTTTATAAAATCCAAAAATAATCTTTTTGACACGAGGTCTTCTCTCATATCTTCATTATGACCTCTAGTATTTAATTACCAAGATTCGTAACCGAATATCTCATTTTAAAGGGGTTCAATTGAAGTTACGAACTCATGCTTACGGTTACGAACCGCTTTTACGAATTTTACCATAACGCCTAAACCGTAAGTCAGAATGCTACGATTCTTGCGCCAAAACGATCTATGACTCGAGGTCCTCGAATACATGTCATATACTCAGTAAGGTCAGAAGATTACCTCTACTGTTATGCACGGTTTTTAAGGGTCAAGGAAATTTCGCCATTACGACGGCTATAACTCGGATATTTCCAAAATTAAAACCCTCCAAATAATCATTCAATCTACCACCAACACTCATGGACACTATTCATCATCATCACCACTGCCTAGACTAGGTTTGGTGCTCTAAATCATATTTTTCTATTTTCATAACATTCACACAACATACATGCTCTAAATCATGCATACAATCTCTATATCTCATCTAAACCATCAAAACTCAAATTAAGGGCTAGGGTTTGACAAGATGATTACCTTCCTTGATGTGTGTAGGAGCTTACTAAACCTTGTATAGCCCTTATATAGCCTTGATCTAGCTTAGATCATCCAAAGAAATCAAGAAAACCAAGTTAGCAATTCGGAGTTACTATTCATCATCTAAAAGAACTGGATAAAGGAGGTCCTTACCTTGCTTTTCTGGACGAGGATCCTAAAGAAGAGTTGTAGAGCATCTCAATACCTTTCCAACAAGCTATAGAATGCATGATTCCAGTGAGAAATGAAGGCGCTATGGCCATTTTACCAAGCTGATGTTCTGCTGGGCAGAATGGAGTTCTTGGTGGTGATGTTTGTTTTTGCTTTGGATCATGTTTGTATAATGTTTGTCCATCCACTTTATCTCATCCACTTGCATCCTATCTCTTTAACATCAGATCTCATCTTGCTTTAATGTGTTGGCAAAGTCTCATTGGCTAAGCAAAGATATTACTCCATTTTTTTGTTTAATGACTAGTGTAGCCTTGCCCCTTGGTTTTTATTGCTATTCTAAGCTTGCCCCTTCATAATTCCAAGAGCCACTCACTCAATTAACTTGTATTGCAGCTCCATGAAGTCCTTGGGCCGAAATTTGGGCCTTTACCATGCTCTAGGGCTTTTTGTTCGGGCTTCGTTCAAAGTTCTTTAGTCGTTTGACTTACCGATTGAATTCTGTGATTGTCTCAGTGGTTTATCTCTTGTAAATCCCTCAAATATAATTCTCTTGATGATCATGTAGGATATTTAATCTTGATATGAACTCAATCCATAATCCATTTTTCGTTCGATTTATCGCTTAATCTCGTTATAAAGTTTCAGCGATTTCTTGAACGCTCGTTTCACTATCTCAGTGGTTTCATTCTAAATTCTCAAATCAATATAATGAAATTCCAAAATATTAAATCCTCCATTCCTCAAATTTAATATCTCATTTCTTGAATATAATAATATATAATTCACTGCTCGGTCAAATATTATGCTGAAATCAAAATTGGAATTTCTGAATTCCGATCGTCTTTACATACACTTATTTCCTCTGTGGATTACTAATATGACTTCGAAACATCCATACCACGTCCCGTACATAGGGTGGCGTGAAAAGTTTTCCAACTTACAAAATCACTATTCATCCATCCAAATTACTATTCACGTATGAATAGTACTATTCATCAAAAAGTGAATTCTTCTCTTAAATCCAGAAATTAGGGTTATCACCCTAACCCATTGCTCATCTCCCCTCTAGGGTTCACCATCTCATTCCCTGGACAATAGATTACTCCTATCTATGTCCTCAACCATCAAATTGATTTATTCTGACAATACACTTTCATTACAATCACTGTTCCTTAGAATCGCTATTCATTAATGCACTTATTCGTAAATAAGAAAAGTTTTAATTCTATCGAAAATCTGGGTTATTACATGTTTACTTGTATTGTAACTACTTGGATTCCTATGGCTACGGTATTAATATTGTTACTGTTTTTCTATGGTGTTGAGTTATGTTTACCTCTATTACATGTATCGTTACATTTTGCTTTACAATCTCCCCCTATTTGATTGTAGAGTTTGACAAGCAAATATATCTTGAGGATAACATAACTGACAATAAGAAAAATGTAAATAATATTAATGCATTCTGGATTAGATATACATTTCCAAATTTCATAAATTCAAAAACAAATACAAGAGATTGTTCATCTAGACTGAACAGATATTCATTTCCTCTTGCTTTGAGTAGAAGATTCTGCTCCCAACTTCTTCTCAGCTTGCTGACTCGCTTGAGCTTTAAGTTTGCCAAGTCGGTCAGTTACTCTTTTTAGAGCTTCCTCTTCTAGAGCATTCCTTGGTGGAGGTGTTGATAATTGCTTCTTGATCTTGTGAAGAGAAGGAATGTGTTTCATCTGTGATATTTTCCTGAAAGATCTAACTAGATTCATACCTTCCAAGTTGACAATTACCTGGGCTGGATGATCAGTTACTCTATCAGTATCATTCCTTTTCTCTTCAGCCTTCTTCCTGTCCATAAACTCTTGCAACTGGTTGAGTACCAGTTTGTCTCTTTTGTGTAGAGATCCTTTGACAAGTAACAAGGCTCTCTGAATATATCTTGATGGCATCATCTGTATGTTCTGTAGAGAGTGAAGCATGAATTCTTCATTTTGCTTCTTCTTGAACCAGAGTGATTTGAGATCTTCCGAAACAAGTGGAATGTTCTGTTGATCAGCCATTTGAGATTCAGGATCAATAGCTTCTTGGTCTTCTTCCAGGTCAGATGGTGGATATGGACCTCTTCTGTTAATGTGTTGGATGTCTTCATTTCTAGACACAGCTTGGTTAAGTCTGTAAGCATAAAGGAAATCAGCAGCTGCTCTTCCTTCTATGTTGTGAGCACACTTGATTCTCAGCTGTTCCTCCAAATATTCTAGCACTTCCAAACTGCATCTAGATAGATGATCATCTTCCAAAGTCATACTCTGCATCATATTGTTTCTAAAATATTTTATGACCTTTGGATGTTTGTACACTTCAACTCCGATGTCTTTCATCCACTGAACCATCATGTCTCTCAAGATCTCATTCTGTTTTCTGCCTATTGAGATAATCTTGTTCTTGAAGACAAATATCTCTGTTAAAGATAGATTTCGAATAAACTTACTAGTGACATGAATTGTTCCACTAGGTAGCCCATCGATGCAGACGCTTATCATCCAGCCATGATTGAGAGTGCTTAAGGATACTGATGTGATGGCCCTGTCTAATGCATCATAATGATCATGAACATTAGAAAATTGGGACCTATACTTGTTCAAAAATCTGAGCACATTGTTATCCTTATTGCCAAGCACAATCTCAGGCTTTCTCATTTCTTCTCTCGCTGCATCCCATTCTGGACCGACCTTAGTTCTTGCCTCTACTAGTCGTTCTCTTCTAATCTTTGCCTGGTTCACCATCCTCTGTTTGACCATTTTATTATCATGAAGTTCCTTCCTGACTCGCTCTAAATCTTCTTCTTCTTCAATTCTCTTTTTGATCATTAGGCAGTCATCTATATAAGCTAACTCATCAGTAGCTTGGAACTCTTCTCCTCCTATTTCTCCTTCTTCGAATGCTTGACCTTCTACAAATTCAGGTATATACTCTGGAATTCCTCCTTGAGCGGATTGCTCCCCCTGAACTTGTACTTCTTCTTGTGAAATTCCTTTGCCTTTGTCAGCAGCTTTTTGTACTTGCTCTTTTTCTTGAATCTCCTTCTCCTGCTCTTTCTCCCCCTCAATTGTGTTATCCTCCATAGTTTCCATGGGTTGAGCTTGGGTTGATTGAGCATTCATCAAAGAATAAACAAGAGCTTTTAGAGCATCAATTTCTTTCTGTTGCTGCTGTTGACCTTCCCTTAAGACCTGATTTTCTGCCTTTAGATTTTTCATTTCTGTTTTCAGTGCATCAAATTCTGTCTTTGAAACATTTATGTGTAATGTTTGGGTGGTAGGTATCTCACTTATTCGTTCTGCAGGTGTATCTCTCAGAGCACTCAGTTCACTCACTGGTTTCAAGGTAAGGGTGTCACTCACTCGTTCTGGTAGTGTATCACTCTTTCCTTTTGAGCCTCCTGGTTGAGATGTACCTGCATAAGAAATCACCATAGCCCCTTCTAGAGAGGTCACTGGTGGTGCAATGGGGTTTCGCAAATCCCCTTCCTCAGACAAGTTCATCAAATCATTTGGATTTGTAGTCTGAATTGCTTCAGTGATGAACTGTCCAAGTTGCCTTTCACTTTCTCCAGCAGAAGCTGTGAGTGAAAAATCCCTAATGGGAGCCAGAAATGTTCCTTCTGGGAGGGGAGAAAATGATTCTGAAATTGGCAATGAATCAAATTTTCCCTCTGATGCCTGTGAAGGCACTTGGTTCATTAAAGAACCTATCACACTCGTATCTAGCCCTGACATGGTAGATAGAATGTGTGCAGCTGTCAATTCCCCCTGAGTGTGTGCAACCTCACTGTGCATATGAATGTTTTGTGTTTGAGGTGGTGACACTCTTTCAGATACCCTGGCATACGGGTCAATTTCAATAGTATCAGTCTGTTGAGAGACGGACACTAGGGACTGTATATTTGCCTGTTCAACCATT
Source organism: Heracleum sosnowskyi (assembly GCA_030848705.1). Classification (NCBI taxonomy): domain Eukaryota; kingdom Viridiplantae; phylum Streptophyta; class Magnoliopsida; order Apiales; family Apiaceae; genus Heracleum; species Heracleum sosnowskyi. Next base: position 16,072 of record JAUIZM010000263.1, on the reverse strand, counting down.
GTATCTTTTTGGGAAGAGACATGGGGGTTAGTAGATGCCTCAGGTTCAATTCTTAACATCTTTGTGGGAGGCAGAGCTACTGGGTTTTCCTCAGAAACATCCTTTAGTGCATCTTTGGCACTTTCTCCCTCACTCTCAACAAGTTTTCTTTTACTGGTTCTTTGAGTGTCGGATGGTTCTGTTTGAGTGTTTGGCTCTAAGTCTGTGTTATGAATCTGTTGGTCTTCAGATTCATTGACTTGTCCTAACATCCTTGGGGATGAGATTTGGAACTGAAGATTTTCGTCAGGCAAATCAGATATATCAAAATTAAATGGATCATGATCAGGAGAAGAATTAGTTTCCATACCTGAGGACTCTGGAATATAGCAATCATTTATATCAAAATTAAATAAATTCTGATGTCCTTCGGTGGATCTTACTTGATCCTGATCAGTTCCTGTATCTGTTGTTGCCTGAGTTGTTGATTCATGTCTAACCTCTCCAGAGACTGGATCAGTTGTGTGAGATGACTGAATCATGTTACCTTCTTGTTCTTCATCCTGCTGTAAGACAGGTGGTTCATTTTGTTGTTGATTTTCAGGTTCTCCTCCTTCATTGTTTAATAAAGCCTGCAAGCCTTGAGGATTACCTGAAATTGCATCTGCAAAATATCTAGTTAAGAAGTTTGTTAGCACAATTGGACTATTGTTAGGATAGTTCACATTATTGTTTAGACGTGATGCAAACAAATTGAACACCCTTGATGGTTGACATATGCGGCTATTTGCATAGGTTAAATTTTCTTCGTTTGTCAGCACTGCATTTAGGATTAGCTGAAGAAACCTAGGGTAGTGACATATGACATCACCAGTGTGAATGTTTCTATACCCTCTTGCTCCCATAGCTATCACTAACTGACTCATCAAAATCTTGCCAAAGTTGATACTTAAATTGTTTGCCACAGCATACCCGATCTTGGTTACATAGTGGGGTAACTTGCTGTGTCCTCCTGTACCTGCTCTAGCCGAGAAAACATGCACCATAACATGATAAAAGAAATTCCAGCCCTTCGTCAAGTGCTGTTTCTTCACACTACTAATGTCGTTAATAGTGAGACGAACTCCATTTTCATGATAGTTAATGCTGTTGATGAATTCTAACAGTTCTTCATCAGTTGGATTAGGAACAAAATTATCTGTTGGTAAATTTAAAATTTCAGCTAAATTTTGTTCCGTCACCCTGATGATCCTAGTGCCTTGAACAAATGAAAAACCCACAATGTCATTTTCATTAAAAATTTCAGCAGTTAGGTACATATGACTAAGCATGTCATAATTTATTTCAGGTTTAACCGTAAGAGCATACCGAACTTTTGAATAATTAGTCAAAAATAATGTCCATGATTTAAAAATCTCGGGCATTGCATTGAACTTAAATTCAATCAGGGAGTTGGTATTCTCGAGTTTAAAATTATAAGCCATTTTGCACAAATGAACAAATAAAATTTTACTCGATATAATCAACAAAATATTCGATATTACAGTTAAAAACGAGCCGTAAAACACTAAAAATCAAACTTCTCGAAAATTGATAAAATTTAAGTATGTTTTTCTACGAGAAATTTGGAACACGATCACGGTTTCGAAAAATAATTTAACCAACTAAATACTTGTAGATCTACGATTTAAAAATCAAATTTTTGAAAAACCCTTTTTCTTAATACCTAACCAAACACAAATATATTCGGATAGAATTAAAGACAACGAAACAAGGATCACAAATATGATTTTATAACAAAATTTGGCCGAGTAGATTTACTGTAATGATCGATTAAAAAAAACTTGAGCTTCGTGTGTGTTAATGGCGTTTCAGTTGAGAGATTAAAGGTAATGACTCGGTTTTGAGGAAGATGAGTATAAGAATAATCACTTGCCTTGATAACATAACCGAGTCTAACTTTTAATACTCAACCGAGTCTCACACATACAATCTATATATACAAAACATGTAACAACCGAGTCTAAGATTTGAATTAGATTCGGTTGTAAAATAAAACAAAAAATAAAATGTATATACATTGTTATAACCGAGTCTCTCACAGATTTAAATATATATATGTACTGATTGTAACAACCGAGTCTGTGAGAGAGAATTTTTTTAAAAATATTAAACTTCAACCGAGTCTGACTTTTTAATACTAGACTCGGTTTCAGAAAAACTAAAAACTAATTTAAAAAGTAATCACAACCGAGTCTGAGAAATGAATTGTAGACTCGGTTATAAAAATACTAATATTTAACTTATTTTTGGTAGACTCGGTTTCAATAAATAAACCGAATCTGATTTTTATTTTAAAAACAAATAACATATTTACTTATAATTATTTTAACAACTAAAATTAATTAACAAAAATATTATGGACTAATATTTGTTAACTAATAAATGTTAAAAATATTTATACTACTAATTTATTCTACTTAACTTAAAATACGTAGCAGATAATTATAATGAATTGCTTAAGTTCCATATTTTAAATTAACTAAAATAAACTAGGAAAAACAAAACAACTAAACATGCGAGGGTTTAGCTGTATTAATTTACAAGTCCTAAAGGTATGCATGTTACTATACTTGTAAATTAACCAGGAACAGATATAGCAGTTTAAAGTCTGACTAAAGAAGTTTAATCAGTTAAATTTAACATGCCAAGTTCACAAACCAATTTAGAAAACGTACCTTCGTCCAGTGGTTTGGTGAAAATGTCTGCTATTTGTTCCTCTAACGGTATGAAATGCAATTCTACCGTCCCATTCATGACATGTTCTCTGATAAAGTGATATCTGATATCAATGTGCTTGGTTTTCGAGTGTTGAACAGGATTGTTCGAGATTGCAATGGCGCTTGTGTTGTCACAATAGATTGGGATCTTTTCCAACATCAAGCCGTAATCTCTGAGCTGGTTTCTCATCCACAAGATCTACGCACAACAACTACCTGCTACAATATATTCTGCTTCGGCGGTCGAGGTAGATATTGAGTGCTGTTTCTTGCTAAACCAGGATATCAACCTTTGTCCTAGAAACTGACAACTTCCTGAAATACTCTTTCGATCAATCCTACAACCTGCAAAATCAGAGTCTGTATAGCCTACAAGGTTAAAACCTGTACCTTTAGGGTACCAAATCCCAAGAGTGGGGGTCCCCTTAAGGTATCTAAAAATACGTTTAACGGCTATAAGATGTGATTCCTTAGGGTCAGATTGAAACCTAGCACACAAGCATGTTGCAAACATTATGTCAGGTCTACTAGCAGTGAGATAAAGCAATGAACCAATCATACCTCTATAGCTTGTGATGTCAACCTTCTTACCGGTTTTGTCCAAATCAAGCTTAGTGGTAGTTGGCATGGGAGTCCTTGCTGGAGTTGAATCATCCATGTTGTACTTCTTAAGAAGATCACGAATGTACTTGGACTGGCAAATGAATATTCCATCTTGCCTTTGAACCACTTGGAGTCCAATAAAATAAGACAACTCACCCATCATGCTCATCTCGTATCTATGCTTAAGCTTAGCAAACTTCTTGCATAGCTCATTGTTAGTAGAACCAAATATAATATCGTCTACATATACTTGCACTAATATCATGTTATCTTTATGCATTTTATAAAACAGAGTTTTATCAATGACACCTCTCGTAAAACCATTTTCAAGTAAAAATAGAGATAGAGTGTCATACCATGTCCTTGGTGCTTGTTTGAGTCCGTAGTGAGCTTTAAAAAGAAAGTACATAAATCCGCAAAGTCTGGATCTTCGAAGCCTGGGGGCTGTTCTACGTATACTTCTTCTTCTAGTTCTCCATTCAGGAAAGCGCTTTTCACATCCATTTGATAAACTTTGAAATTGGAATGTGCAGCGAATGCCAGAAACATCCTGATGGCCTCAAGTCTAGCAACTGGTGCGTATGTTTCATCATAGTCTATTCCCTCTTCTTGAGAATAACCTTTAGCAACCAGTCTGGCCTTGTTCCTCGTAACAATGCCATCTTCATCGAGCTTGTTTCTGTATACCCATCTTGTGCCGATTACTGATCTGTTCTTTGGCCTGGGTACAAGCTTCCATACTTTCTGCCTTTCAAACTGATTGAGTTCTTCTTGCATTGCAATAACCCAATCTGGATCTTCTAGAGCTTCTTCAACCTTCTTAGGTTCTAATTCTGACAGAAATCCAGAATAGAAAGATTCATTTTGCGTAGCTCTTCTAGTTCTTACTCCACCTTCTGGATCACCAATGATCAGATGAAAAGGATGGTCTTTATTCCATACTCTTTGTCTTGGCAGTTGCGATCTTGATGATTCCCCTTGATCATAATTGTGTTGAGTTTGACTAGTTGATCCCTCATTACTTTCATCTCCCCCTGAGTTGTTGCTGGTATGATCTGATGATCCTCTACTCTGGCTAGTAGATTGATCAGCTTGAGTCTGAGAGCTGTTGCCTCCATCATTAGTACTTAAGTCTGGACCATCATCATTGTTTCCATTGTTCCCAGTAACAACTACAGGTTCATCTTCACCTCCTATGTTGTACTCCGTCATATTTTCAAATTCAAGAATGTCGGAGTCTTTTTCCTTTAGAAGACTAGGGAGTTTGGTGTCGTCGAACGTTACATTCAGGCTTTCAATCACCTTCTTATCTTCAACCACATAGACCCTGTATGACTTAGATTCCAATGAGTAGCCTAGAAAAATGCCTTCATCTGCTTTAGCATCGAACTTTCCCAGATGCTCTCCGTCTTTTAATACAAAGCATTTTCCTCCAAACACATGAAAATATTTCAGTGTTGGCTTCTTGTTGGCCATAATCTCATATGGAGTCTTTTCATGATCTTTATTAATCAGGGTCCGATTCTGAGTATAACAAGCTGTATTCACTGCCTCAGCCCAAAAGTAGGTAGGAAGTTTTGATTCGCTCAGCATAGTCCTTGCTGCTTCAACCAAGGTACGATTCTTCCTTTCTACCACTCCATTTTGTTGTGGAGTCCTGGGTGCTGAGTATTGCCTTGAAATACCTTTCTGTGTGCAGAAGTCGTTTAGAACTGCATTTTTAAATTCAGTTCCATTATCTGATCTAATCACACGCACAGGCAGGTTAGCTTCTAACTCGATCTTCTTGATGTGATCGATTATCAATTGAGATGCTTCATCCTTCGTTTGTAAGAACAACACCCATGTGTACTTTGAAAAGTCGTCGACAATCACCAGAGCATACCGCTTCCCGGACACAGACATAACATTTACTGGACCAAATAAATCCATATGTAATAATTGTAGTGGTTCAGTAATGTTTGACATGTCTTTGCTCCTGTGTGATGCTTTCTTCGACTTCCCTTTTTCACATGCTTCACAGAGTCCTTCCTGGCAGAATTCCATCTGTGGTAATCCTCTCACCAATTCCCTCTTTACCAAAGAGTTCATAGTTTTGAAATTCAAATGCGAGAGCTTCTTGTGCCATAGCCAACTTTCTTCTGACGAAGCTTTGCCATAGAAACATCTAACTTCTCCATCACTGGCAGAATTTAAATCGGCTACGAATAGATTGCCTTTTCGTACTCCTTGTAGAGTAAGGCTTTTGTCCTTCCTGTGTGAGATCAAACACTTTTCCTTCAAGAATTTAACTTTGTATCCCTTGTCACAAAATTGACTGATACTGAGAAGGTTGTGCTTTAATCCTTTCACAAGATTGACGCTTTCAATGATAACATTTCCTGTTTCCAAGTTACCATATCCCGTTGTAAAACCTTTGCTGTTATCTCCAAAGGTCACTATCGGGCCGGTCTTCTCAACCACATCTGTCAGCAGGGACTTTTCTCCAGTCATGTGTCTTGAACAGCCACTATCAAGAATCCACATAACTTTTCCATTTCTTGTAATGCCCTGCATACACAAATTGATTAAGTTTTCTTTGGTACCCAAACATGTTTGGGTCCTGAAGGTTTAGAACGATTCACAGGATATACCACTTTATCATGCACAATTTTCTCATTGACTGTTTCCTTCTCAATACTGACAAACTTGTCTTTCTTGACATTGGTCTTTGAGGAGGGAGTCACATTCCTAACTTTAGGAGGACTCACAGTCTTTTCCCTTAACTGCTTACTATTCATGTTATTTCTAGTTTCAATGCAAGGTCTAGCAGATGCACTCATTAACTTGAAATATGAATTCATGATTTGTAAGGCATATGGCATACATTCATCTTTACCACATGGAATATGAGAATTATGTATGACAGGTATATACATGCTAGATGATCCTACAGATTCTACTTTAATCTTATTGCAAACATGCGTAAGATGTTGAGTAGAATTGCAATTATTACAGGATTTCCTAGATGCAATGGGAGTAAATGCACGATCATTCTTTTTGTAGGCATCTACTTTACCATTCCTGCTATTATTCTTTTTACTGGAATATTTACTAGGTGATTCCAGTTGTTCCTCTACCCTCTTAGTTTCATCCTCTACAAGCAATTGTTGTTTAATGATCAGAAGCGTTTCATCCAATGGTTTCGAAATGACTTTAGAGTACAGGGGTTTAGCTACATCTTTTAATACATGAGGCACATCTTGTTTATCAGATAAAGTTGGTTTAGTAAAGGTCACATCATTTTTTCCTTTACTAGAAGAATAGTCATAACCAATCCCAACTATCTGATAGATGACCTGATTATCTAAGATGTCTTTATGAATATTAGCTGAATTCTTAAACGCTTGTAATTTCATTTCTAAGTCAGAAATCTGCGTTCTAAGAATGGCTTCTATTGTATCATTATTTTTAACCTTTATCTCAAGATATTCTATCTTCTGTTTTAGATCTTCCGTAGTAACAATCTCAAACTCTAGTCTCTCAGTTTTTAAAAGTTCCTTTTTAACCTGATTAACTAGTCTAGCATTTTCTTTCTCAGATGCTAGTAAGCTTGTGTTAATGTTAAACATTTCTACGCTAAGATCGTTAACAGTAGATTTATATTCAGCATTGGTTAAATCAATAATAGTTAGAGGGGATACCTGAGATGATGAAGCCTCTGAGGAGTTTACCATTAGAGCAAGATTTGCACATACCTCCTCATCTTCCGAGTCTGAATCATCCCAGCTTTTTCCCTCTACAATATAAGCCCTTCCCTTGTGCTTAGTCATCATCGACTCCATCTTTTGCTTCAGTCGATCATTTTCTTTCTTTAATTCACTATAAGAATCCTTCTTTCCATAGGATTCCTTCCTTTCCATTGCTTGTCTAGGCTTCCGGCACTCAGTGGCGAAATGCCCTAACTCTTTGCAGTTATAGCACTGCACTTTGCTCTTGTCAATCATGTTAGGTCTGCTGCTGCTTCTGGATCCTGGCCCAAAGTTTGGTGAAGAACCTCCTCTTGAAAACCTGGATGATCCTCTGAATTTGTACTTCGGATTTCTCTTAATTCTGATGTGACTGAATCTTCCCGCTAAGTACGCTAAGGATCTATCTTCCAGATCTTCAAGTTCTTCATTAGTGTAATAGTCATCCTCGTCAGCCTCTGGATTTACTGAAGCTAGTTCTACTTCAATAATCTTTGCTGATGCTGAAAAGACTGTTTCACTTTTCTCTTCAGGCTTTGTAGGTTCCTGTGCCACAAAAGTTGTGGTTTTAAGCAGCGCCGTATTCTTGCTGTCTACTGTCCCGGGGCCATAAACAATAACCCGTTGTTCTTGCTCCATCTCATAGGTTCTCAATTTACCATAAATCTTTTCAAGAGACATGGTTTTAAAATCATCGCGTTCCCTGATTGGAGATGCCTTATGTTCGACATGATGGGGCAGTGTCAGCATGAACTTCCTGTTAGTCTCTCTGGTTGGATAGACCTTTCCCTGGATACTCAACTCATTGAGCAATTTGTTGTATCTTTCAAATACACTTGTGATGCTTTCTCCAGGTAAAGATTTGAAAGCTTCATATTGAGACGTCAGGATGTCCAACCTATTCTCTTTAACTTCATCAGTTCCCTCCATTATCATCTTGAAAGAATCCCACATATGCTTGCCACTTTCACAGTTCAAGATTTGGTGGCTCATTGTGGAATCCAATGAATCAACTATTATCAGTTGCAAGCTATCGTCTAAAGCCACTATCTCCTTTTCAGCATCTGTATATTCAGCTAGTGGTTTAGGAATTGTGCCTGCTGGAACCCTTGCTCCTTCCTTTGCAACTGTCTCTTCAAACGGTTTTGTTGGAACAAATGGACCGTTTAGTAAGATACCCATGTACAGAGGGTTTGCAGCTTTTATGAACAAGGTCATCTTCTTCTTCCATAGATTATAGTAGTCTCTATCAAACTGAGGTACTTTGATGCTACTAATCCTTTGCGAACTCATGGTGTTTATTTTTAATTAAATTAATTAAAATTTGAAGAGTTCAGAAAACTGAAGATTTTCAAAAGTTAATTAATTCAAGGAAAAATGAAAAATCAAGTTTAAGATTTAATCTAGTTAATTAAGATTTTGGAGAGTTCAAAGATAATGAAGATTTCCAAAAGTTAATTAATTCGAAAAAAATATGCAAGTTCAAATTAATTAAAATTTTGAAGAGTTCAGATTAATTAAAATTTTGGAGAGTTCAAAGATAATGAAGATTTCCAAAAGTTAATCAATTCTGAAGATTTTCAAAAGAGAAATTAATTCAAAAGATTGATGCGAAAAATATGGACCTGATATGTATGTCAATCGCTAGCTCTTGATACCAATTGTTAGTCCCTGGATATCGTAGAAGGGGGGTTGAATACGATATACCAAATATTTCGACTTTGTCTGCGGATAAATCAATTTGCTAAAAAGCCAATAAAAAGACAAGAGTTCGGGGAATATATTTTGATATATAAACCTCGAGGGTGCTACACTCCAATACTAAAAGTATTGGCTGCTTTGATCTCGTACAAATAAAAACAACTAAACAACTAAGCTTTGTATGTTGGCTAAGGTTATGCTTCTCTGTTTGGTTGAGTGTTTGTTTGAGAGAGGTAGTGTCAGCTCCGTTGTTTTGAACTGCTTTGAACTACTACTACCTAATGCCATATTTATAGGCAATCAATGTGTAGGCTTACACTTTATTTCTATTACAGATTCGGTTAACCAATTGATATGTATCAACCGAATTACTCACAGACTCTGTTGTATCCCACTTGATTGAACCTCGTCTAGGATCAAAGTAGAACCGAGTATATTTCTTTATGCTTCCACTTGCATCAATCAATCAATCAATCAGTCAATTAATCAATGATAGTTGTTCCACTTGATCTCCTTTTCAAGACCGAGTCTATTATCTTCAATTAGGATAAGATCAAAACCGAATCCACTTGTTGAATACAACCGAGTCTAGGTAGAAATGCTAACCGAGTCTAGCATTTGAAATGCTAAACCGAGTCTACCTTATTTGCAAGAACCGAGTCTAGTTGTTTCTCTTTCTTAAATTGTAGAACCGAGTCAAGCATGATTTTCTCTTTCCACAACCGAATCTAGCATTAGTTTTCTATTTAAATCAACCGAGTCTAATATAAAATATTAGACAACCGAGTCTTGTCATTAGACAACTGAGTCTAGTGAATTAGGTCATCTAAGTTTACTTAATTTTGCATTTACATACTTCAACTTGTTGACGTCTCAAATTGTGGCTCTGTGAGTTGTACGTTGCCATTTCCTTCGCTTGAACTTAAACAATCCTTCCCTGTTGTTGATACTTCGTGCACTGGTCTGGTTCACAAGTACCTAACATAGTTCTCGATTATTTTGTCCTTGTATCATCTGATTGGCTTTGTACATCTGTAACTTAAATAATGTGCTTCTACATTGATTATAAATAATCAATGTCTTCCACTGGAATCCCTTTGTACTAACACAGAATATGTGTTTACTTGTATTGTAACTACTTGGATTCCTATGGCTACGGTATTAATATTGTTACTGTTTTTCTATGGTGTTGAGTTATGTTTACCTCTATTACATGTATCGTTACATTTTGCTTTACACTTCTCCTTTTTTTGCTCAAGAATGACCATTCTCAAATCATCATCACTGAGTCTGATCCCCAGGCATTCCTTCAGACTGGCCAAATCCCTCTCTTCCCTAGTTATCCTCTCTTCATCTCTTAGGATTTCACTTGGGGGGCGCCCTGAGCGATTAGGATGAGGGGGCGCCCTCTCTTGCGTAGCAGACATCCTTTGTGTTGGGGTATACTGAAAATATTTATTTGAAGTATATACATTTATTTCTGGCCAGTTTTATTGAGAATCATTTGAATGTTTACATGTTGTCTAATATTATATATTGTGGACAATCTAGTATCAAATGGGATACAGAATATTAGATTGTTAAATACGGTTTATATAATATAATAAGGTTCACAGCATAGGTGGTGTTGGACAATCCACTGGTATGGCTGTAGTATTATTTAGATTAGTTTATATTGACTAATAAATAATACTAGTATACTTTGTGTATATTGAACAGGATCAAATTTAGAATTGTTCCCTTAAATTGATTAAGAAGGTGAACTAAGATTCTATGTTATTATTAATGCTTAGGTTCTGAATCCAGATATAATTAATTGACACGTGTATATTATTTACATGCTTTGATTTATATATGAAATAATTCTTTTGAATTATATCATTATATTTTAGATGATGGAATTATATACATGGTGGATATTATTTATAGAAGGAATCCATGTCCTGATAATATTCGGGTTAATGATGTTCCCTTGAAAGCTCAAAAAGATTTAATTATGTGAAACCCTGCAGGTGGATTTATTCCGGCATAATTAAATAAAGGTTGAGTGGATAATCAAGGATAAAAGATATTAATTAAATGAATTATCAGTAATTTATTTAATTAATGGGCATGCGCTATTTTAAACATTGGAAATTTAATAAGCAAATAATAAAAGAGCCGGTTTAATTGATTAAATAATTTACGGTATTGGGCTAGCTAGTGCAAATATTAATTCTTTAGTGGAGTGAATTAATATTTAATAACATTGGGTCAGGGCCAGAATGTTATTGGGAGGCCTAACCCAATTGTCCTTGATCCCTATTGTAGCCTATAAATACTCATTATGCCTTCAAGAATCAGCATTGTTCATAGTTCTGAATTCTAGATCTTGGAGGCCAAACCTTGGAGGATCGAAGGCCACACTTCGTTCAAGGGAGTAAGGGAATACAATAGAAGATCGTGGATTTGAATCGCTTGCGCCGTAGCGATTAAGGTAAATCTTCTAAACCCCCTTTGTAATCATTAAACGGGTTAAACGCAATTCACTATGATCCAAAGGGACCAACAATTGGCATCTAGAGCCTGAGGTTTAGTGGACTTGTGTTTGTGTTTGATGACGTCCATGTCGTAATTAAAATTGGTTGTGTATGTATAGTGGTGTGCTTGGATAATAATCTTTTGCAGGTTGTTTAGTATCCACTATTATGGCCATGTATATTTTAATTATGTGTTTGGATCCCACGTGGTTTAATCGTGGTTAATTTTTGTTTTGGTTTCCACGTGGTTTATCGTGGTTGTAAATCACGAGGGTTGATCGTGATAGTTTTTGATTTCTATTCCGGTTTGTAATCTTGTAATACAATTTGTATTAGAGTTAGATTATGTAATATTGTAATAGAATAAGTCTAATCAGATTGTATGTAATTGTTTGATCAACGGAGCTGCAAGAGATTAAGGAGTGCTTTCGCTGCTGCTTGCTGATATTTTTTCCGAAAATACCTTTTCGGAAAGGGAAACGGGCATCTGAACAAGACTGACTAAGTCATTCATGTACCTCGTTTACCTGCTATAAACAGCGATTTACTGTTTTCAGAAATTGAAGTTCGATCCATGCTGCTTTGTTCTGGTTTACAGTTTGGATGGGGCCATAATAGTGGATGTATTTTAATATGTTTTACATATTTTCCACTTGCTTGATTATTGCTTTAATTAATTAATTATGTGTGTTGATTAATTATGTGTGTAATTATTTGTTAATTGCATGTTTAACATAATTCGGATGACATGGACATAGTATTTAATTTTTTATGCTTTAATCATGAGATGTATGCTATGCTATGTTATGTGTTCTTTGTATTGTTATTTTGATAACATGTGGACCTCGAAGAATTAACATAGGGCGATGCATCTAGATAAAATTACTCAAGTTAAAATACTAAGTGGGAGAGGGAATTAATTTGGTATTAAATCCCATGGTCTCCATTATTGTTTGTATGTAATTTAACACCGAGACGAATATAAATTATATCATGCCACCCATCGTGGCGTATGATTTATGGTGTCGGGTAGTGTTATGGATATTACTAGAATAAACTTCCTAAATTAATTACGAATATTGAAAGGTATATATGCCACCCATCGTGGCGTACCAAGTTTCATAGAATTCAATAATGAGATAAAATTAATTACGAATATTGAAAGGTATACATGCCACCCATCGTGGCGTACCAAGTTTCATAGAATTCAATTAAAATATTTAATTACGAATATTGAAAGGTATACATGCCACCCATCGTGGCGTACCAAGTTTCATAGAATTCGATTAATTTATAGGGTACCAATGATTAAATATAGATCTTCGATATTGAGAGAAAGGATGATTCTGTCTAGAAAGGGGTCTTAAGTGACGCCTCTTGACAATGCTCCCCCCGATCGGGGAATTATCCTATTATCGATTATTGATTTGAAATATTTAATGGTAGTACCCGGTCTTATTATTATTAATTTAAGATTTGATAATGGTATACACTTAGCTATGAAAATAATATACATGACCACCCATCGTGGCGTATTATTTAGTAGTAGGACCGAAGTAATATTTAAACGATTTTAAGTGGTATATATGACCACCCATCGTGGCGTACCAGATACTTATGGTGTTTAAATATTAGTGCACTAATTTTAACTAATTGTTAGAGTAAACCAATAGGCTTTAAATTTGTGCAACCCTCTTATGTGTTACATGTATGATTCTTAGGATAAGAACATTATGGGCTTTAATCCACTATTCACCATACTTAAGGATAACAAACTTACCGGACCAAACTATATTGAATGGAAACGTAATTTGGACATAGTGTTGACTGCTGAGGAGTACAAATTTTGCACTTATGAACCCAAGCCAGATCAGCCTGCTGAAGATGCTCCTGAAAGTGAGAAGGAGTATTATAAGCGATGGGTTAAGGCGGATGAGATGTCGCGATGTTACATTCTGGCAGCAATGTCAGGTGTTTTGCAGCATCAGCATCAGGCTATGCCCACTGCTTCAGATATGCTCTATAATCTCAAGGAACTTTTTGGAGAACAGACTAGGGCTGCTAGGCAAGTAGCGATGAAAACTGGAAAGATTGCTAATGCAGTGGGAGTTCAAGGTGGTGTGGAAAAGCCTAAGGGCCAGTGCTTCAGGTGCATGCAGTCAGATCACTGGAAATAGGATTGCCCTATTCCTAAGAAGACAAACAATACCGGTATGTCTCTTTATCTAGTTACAGAAACATATATAGTGGCTATATCTACGAGCACTTGGTGTGTAGATACAGGAGCCACTAACCATGTTTGTAACGCTATGTAGAGGTTCCAGCTAACCAGGCTACTTAGAGATGATGAGATGTATGTGTTCATGGGAGATTCTATGAAAGTGGTAGTAGTTGTAGTGGGAGTCGTTACTTTGGTTTAAGTAGGATTTTGGTTTTAAACAATTGTCTTAATGTACTCTTTTTAGAAGGAATTTGTTTTCAGTTTCTGAACTTGAGTTGGATGGTTATAATGTTTGTTTAGATCATAATGTTTCAATTATGATGAATAAACGAATTATATGTTTTGGTACGTTACAAGACAATCTGTATTTAATTAATCCTATTTAACCATCATTGCAACATAGGGTAATGAATAACACATCTTCTAGCTCAAGTAAAAGAAACGAACCTTTTGAATTGAACCAAACATATCTTTGGCACTTAAGATTAGGTCATATTAACTTGAGGAGGATTCAAAGACTGGTAGTAGATGGGCCATTAGGCTCGTTGGCAGTGGAGCCATTTCTAGTTTGTGAATCCTGCTTGGAAATTAAAATGACTAAATAAGAGCCGAGGAAGAGTTAGAATTGATTCATTCTGATTTATATGGACCCGTGAATATCCAAGCAAGAGCTAGTTATGAATATTTTGTCACTTTTATTGATGATTATTCTTGGTACATGCTTGGAGGATTCAGGGATTATTTATCAGATTATGGGATCACATCCCTATTAGTTGCACCTGGAACACCCCAATAGGGTGGTGTAGCAGTGAGAAGGAACCAGAATTCTTTAATAGAGTGTTAGATCGATGATGAGTTATTCAGATTTACCCAGATCATTTTAGGGACATGCTTTAGAAACATCGACTTACCTTCTGAACATAGTACCTTCTAAGTCAGTTACTAAGACTCCGGTAGAATTATGGACTGGTGACAAACCAAGCCTAAGGCATATTCATATTTGGGGTTGTCCGGCACATATGCTGAACAAGAACGTGACTAAGTTGGGTTCTCGTATAGAAGTAAGGTTGTTTGTAGGCTATCCTAGGGGAACGAAAGGGTATTCATTTTATAGTCCTAAGGATCGGATTGTCGTTGTTAGCACCAATGCTAGATTCTTAGAGGAAGACTATATAATGAACCACAAACCCATGAGTAATATTGTTTTAAAGGAATTAGTGGGAGGATTAGAAAATTCTAAGGGGCCAATAGTACAAGTAGATTAGCCATAAGTAAATGCACAACTTGACACTAATACCGCACCAGTGCCTCGTCGTAGTAGGAGGGTTGTACGATAACCTGATAGATTCATGTTTTTGGGAGAGTCCTCGGACTTGGTCTCTGGTAAACATGATGAGGATCCCTGGACATACGAAGAGGCAATTCTAGATAAAGATGCAGATCTATGGTAAAAGATAATTGAATCTGAGATGGAATCTATGTATTCCAATCAAGTTTGGGAGCTCGTGGAACCACCCAAAGGTGTAAAACCCGTTGGATGTAGGTGGATCTACAAGAAGAAAAGAGGATCTGACAAAGAAGGTGAAAGCCTGGAAAGCACGACTTGCTGCGAAAGGGTATACTCAGAAAGAAGGGATCGATTATGAGGAAACCTTTTTGCCGGTTGTTATGCTTAAGTCGTTCCGGATTATTTTATTTATAGCAGCTCATCTCGATTATGAGATTTGGCAAATGGATGTCAAGACAGCTTTCCTTAACGGAAGTCTTGAGGAAACCATCTATATGCAGCAACCAAAAGGATTCATTAAGAAAGGCCAAGAGCATCTGGTATGTAAGCTTAAGAGGTCTATTTATGGACTTATACAAACTTCTAGGGACTGGAATATTCGTTTTGATCAGGCAGTCTAGTCATATGGATTTGATCAAAGTCCAAGTGAATCGTGCGTGTATAAGAGAAGTGAGGGTAATGAAGTGGTTTTTTCTAGTACTATATGTAGATGACATTTTGCTCATTGTAAACAATGTTAAGATGTTATCATAGTTGTTCAAACAATAAGAAATGAAGGATTGGAGTGAAGCGGCATACATCTTTGGGATCAAAGAGATAAGGGACCGCAAGAAAAGGATGTTGGATTTATCTCAGGAACCCTAAAATTGAAGAGGTATTGGCTCGTTTTAAACATGCAAAACTCCAAGAGGGGTTTCTTACCTTTCAAGAAAGGAGTTGCTCTATCAAAGGAGCAGTGTCCGTCGACACTTAAGGAGATAGAGAGTGTAAAAGCAGTTCCCTATGCGTGGGCATGTGGAAGCTTAATGTATGTTATGTTATGTACGAGGCATGATATCTGCTTTGCAGTGGGCAGAGTTAGTAGATATCATTCGAACCCAGTTCAGGAAATTAGAGTGCAGTAAAAAAACAGATACTCAAGTACCTGAGAATGACTAAGGAGTATATGTTAATTTACAAGGCCTCAGATTTGTTTCCTGCAGGGTATACCGATTAAGATTTCCAGAAAGATAGGAGTCAGATGTTTGGTTATA
>JAUIZM010000262.1:0-45640 GCA_030848705.1 Heracleum sosnowskyi | reverse complement strand
CCCCGAAAATGGGAAAAAACCCACTTTTTGGCCCAAAACTGGTTTCACTGGCATTTTCACGCGCTCAAAAAACGAGGTTCCCGACATTTTTCTTCCGATTTTTTTTGTCACGTGCAAAAATAGAGGTAAAAAATGGACGTACGGACCAAAAAACGCGAAATTTCATTTCCGGAAATGGGTTTTTTCGACCCCCGAAAATGGGAAAAAACCCACTTTTTGGCCCAAAACTGGTTTCACTAGCATTTTCACGCGCTCAAAAAACGAGGTTCCCGACATTTTTCTTCCGATTTTTTTTGTCACGTGCTAAAATAGAGGTAAAAAAATGGACGTACGGACCAAAAAACGCGAAATTTCATTTCCGGAAATGGGTTTTTTCGACCCCCGAAAATGGGAAAAAACCCACTTTTTGGCCAAAAACTGGTTTCCCTGGCATTTTCACGCGCTCAAAAAACGAGGTTCCCGACATTTTTCTTCCGATTTTTTTGTCACGTGCTAAAATAGAGGTAAAAAATGGACGTACGGACCAAAAAACGCCAAATTTCATTTCCGGAAATGGGTTTTTTCGACCCCCGAAAATGGGAAAAAACCCACTTTTTGGCCAAAAACTTGTTTCACTGGCATTTTCACCCGCTCAAAAAACGAGGTTCCCGACATTTTTCTTCCGATTTTTTTTGTCACGTGCTAAAATAGAGGTAAAAAATGGACGTACGGACCAAAAAACGCGAAATTTCATTTCGGGAAATGGGTTTTTTCGACCCCCGAAAATGGGAAAAAACCCACTTTTTGGCCAAAAACTGGTTTCACTCGCATTTTCACGCGCTCAAAAAACGAGGTTCCCGACATTTTTCTTCCGATTTTTTTGTCACGTGCTAAAATAGAGGTAAAAAATGGACGTACGGACCAAAAAATACGAAATTTCATTTCGGGAAATGGGTTTTTTCGACCCCCGAAAATGGGAAAAACCCCACTTTTTGGCCCAAAACTGGTTTCACGGGCATTTTCACGCGCTCAAAAAACGAGGTTCCCGACATTTTTCTTCCGATTTTTTTTGTCACGTGCTAAAATAGAGGTAAAAAATGGACGTACTGACCAAAAAACGCGAAATTTCATTTCCGGAAATGGGTTTTTTCGACCCCCGAAAATGGGAAAAAACCCACTTTTTGGCAAAAAACTGGTTTCACTGGCATTTTCACGCGCTCAAAAAACGAGGTTCCCGACATTTTTCTTCCGATTTTTTTGTCACGTGCTAAAATAGAGGTAAAAAATGGACGTACGGACCAAAAAATACGAAATTTCATTTCGGGAAATGGGTTTTTTCGACCCCCGAAAATGGGAAAAAACCCACTTTTTGGCCCAAAACTGGTTTCACTGGCATTTTCACGCGCTCAAAAAACGAGGTTCCCGACATTTTTCTTCCGATTGTTTTTGTCACGTGCTAAAATAGAGGTAAAAAATGGACGTACGGACCAAAAAACGCGAAATTTCATTTCCGGAAATGGGTTTTTTCGACCCCCGAAAATGGGCAAAAACCCACTTTTTGGCCAAAAACTGGTTTCACTGGCATTTTCACGCGCTCAAAAAACGAGGTTCCCGACATTTTTCTTCCGATTTTTTTGTCACGTGCTAAAATAGAGGTAAAAAATGGACGTACGGACCAAAAAACGCCAAATTTCATTTCCGGAAATGGGTTTTTTCGACCCCCGAAAATGGGAAAAAACCCACTTTTTGGCCAAAAACTGGTTTCACTGGCATTTTCACCCGCTCAAAAAACGAGGTCCCCGACATTTTTCGTCCGATTTTTTTTTTCACGTGCTAAAATAGAGGTAGAAAATGGACGTACGGACCAAAAAACGCGAAATTTCATTTTCGAAAATGGGTTTTTTCGACCCCCGAAAATGGGAAAAAACCCACTTTTTGGCCCAAAACTGGTTTCACTGGCATTTTCACGCGCTCAAAAAACGAGGTTCCCGACATTTTTCTTCCGATTTTTTTTGTCACGTGCAAAAATAGAGGTAAAAAATGGACGTACGGACCAAAAAACGCGAAATTTCATTTCCGAAAATGGGTTTTTTCGACCCCCAAAAATGGGAAAAAACCCACTTTTTGGCCCAAAACTGGTTTCACTGGCATTTTCCCACGCTCAAAAACCGAGGTTCCCGACATTTTTCTTCCGATTTTTTTTGTCACGTGCTAAAATAGAGGTAAAAAATGGACGTACGGACCAAAAAACGCGAAATTTCAATTCCGGAAATGGGTTTTTTCGACCCCCGAAAATGGGACAAAACCCACTTTTTGGCCAAAAACTGGTTTCACTGGCATTTTCACGCGCTCAAAAAACGAGGTTCCCGACATTTTTCTTCCGATTTTTTTGTCACGTACTAAAATAGAGGTAAAAAATGGACGTACGGACCAAAAAATACGAAATTTCATTTCGGGAAATGGGTTTTTTCGACCCCCGAAAATGGGAAAAAACCCACTTTTTGGCCCAAAACTGGTTTCACTGGCATTTTCACGCGCTCAAAAAACGAAGTTCTCGACATTTTTCTTCCGATTTTTTTGTCACGTGCTAAAATAGAGGTAAAAAATGGACGTACGGACCAAAAAACGCGAAATTTCATTTCCGGAAATGGGTTTTTTCGACCCGGAAAATGGGAAAAAACCCACTTTTTGGCCAAAAACTGGTTTCACTGGCATTTTCACCCGCTCAAAAAACTAGGTTCCCGACATTTTTCTTCCGATTTTTTTTGTCACGTGCTAAAATAGAGGTAAAAAATGGACGTACGGACCAAAAAACGCGAAATTTCATTTCCGGAAATGGGTTTTTTCGACCCCCGAAAATGGGAAAAAACCCACTTTTTGGCCCAAAAATGGTTTCACTGGCATTTTCACGCACTCAAAAAACGAGGTTCCCGACATTTTTCTTCCGATTTTTTTTGTCACGTGCTAAAATAGAGGTACAAAATGGACGTACAGACCAAAAAACGCGAAATTTCATTTCCGGAAATGGGTTTTTTCGACCCCCGAAAATGGGAAAAAACCCACTTTTTGGCCCAAAACTGGTTTCACTGGCATTTTCACGCGCTCAAAAAACGAGGTTCCCGACATTTTTCTTCCGATTTTTTTTTGTCACGTGCAAAAATAGAGGTAAAAAATGGACATACGGACCAAAAAACGCGAAATTTCATTTCCGAAAATGGGTTTTTTCGACCCCCAAAAATGGGAAAAAACCCACTTTTTGGCCCAAAACTGGTTTCACTGGCATTTTCCCACGCTCAAAAACCGAGGTTCCCGACATTTTTCTTCCGATTTTTTTTGTCACGTGCTAAAATAGAGGTAAAAAATGGACGTACGGACCAAAAAACGCGAAATTGCAATTCCGGAAATGGGTTTTTTCGACCCCCGAAAATGGGACAAAACCCACTTTTTGGCCAAAAACTGGTTTCAGTGGCATTTTCACGCGCTCAAAAAACGAGGTTCCCGACATTTTTCTTCCGATTTTTTTGTCACGTGCTAAAATAGAGGTAAAAAATGGACGTACGGACCAAAAAATACGAAATTTCATTTCGGGAAATGGGTTTTTTCGACCCCCGAAAATGGGAAAAAACCCACTTTTTGGCCCAAAACTGGTTTCACTGGCATTTTCACGCGCTCAAAAAACGAGGTTCTCGACATTTTTCTTCCGATTTTTTTGTCACGTGCTAAAATAGAGGTAAAAAATGGACGTACGGACCAAAAGACGCGAAATTTCATTTCCGGAAATGGGTTTTTTCGACCCGGAAAATGGGAAAAAACCCACTTTTTGGCCAAAAACTGGTTTCACTGGCATTTTCACCCGCTCAAAAAACTAAGTTCCCGACATTTTTCTTCCGATTTTTTTTGTCACGTGCTAAAATAGAGGTAAAAAATGGACGTACGGACCAAAAAACGCGAAATTTCATTTCCGGAAATGGGTTTTTTCGACCCCCGAAAATGGGAAAAAACCCACTTTTTGGCCCAAAAATGGTTTCACTGGCATTTTCACGCACTCAAAAAACGAGGTTCCCGACATTTTTCTTCCGATTTTTTTTGTCACGTGCTAAAATAGAGGTACAAAATGGACGTACGGACCAAAAAACGCGAAATTTCATTTCCGGAAATGGGTTTTTTCGACCCCCGAAAATTGGAAAAAAACCACTTTTTGGCCCAAAACTGGTTTCACTGGCATTTTAACGCGCTCAAAAAGCGAGGTTCCCTACATTTTTCTTCCGATTTTTTTTGTCACGTGCTAAAGTAGAGGTAAAAAAGTACGTACGAACCAAAAAACGCGAAATTTCATTTCCGGAAATGGGTTTTTTCGACCCCCGAAAATGGGAAAAAACCCACTTTTTGGCCCAAAACTGGTTTCACGGGCATTTTCACGCGCTCAAAAAACGAGGTTCCCGACATTTTTCTTCCGATTTTTTTTGTCACGTGCTAAAATAGAGGTAAAAAATGGACGTACGGACCAAAAAACGCGAAATTTCATTTCCGGAAATGGGTTTTTTCGACCCCCGAAAATGGGAAAAAACCCACTTTTTGGCCCAAAACTGGTTTCACTAGCATTTTCACGCGCTCAAAAAACGAGGTTCCCGACATTTTTCTTCCGATTTTTTTTGTCACGTGCTAAAATAGAGGTAAAAAATGGACGTACGGACCAAAAAACGCGAAATTTCATTTCCGGAAATGGGTTTTTTCGACCCCCGAAAATGGGAAAAAACCCACTTTTTGGCCAAAAACTGGTTTCCCTGGCATTTTCACGCGCTCAAAAAACGAGGTTCCCGACATTTTTCTTCCGATTTTTTTGTCACGTGCTAAAATAGAGGAAAAAAATGGACGTACGGACCAAAAAACGCCAAATTTCATTTCCGGAAATGGGTTTTTTCGACCCCCGAAAATGGGAAAAAACCCACTTTTTGGCCAAAAACTTGTTTCACTGGCATTTTCACCCGCTCAAAAAACGAGGTTCCCGACATTTTTCTTCCGATTTTTTTTGTCACGTGCTAAAATAGAGGTAAAAAATGGACGTACGGACCAAAAAACGCGAAATTTCATTTCCGGAAATGGGTTTTTTCGACCCCCGAAAATGGGAAAAAACCCACTTTTTGGCCCAAAACTGGTTTCACTGGCATTTTCCCGCGCTCAAAAAACGAGGTTCCCGACATTTTTCTTCCGATTTTTTTTGTCACGTGCTAAAATAGAGGTAAAAAATGGACGTACGGACCAAAAAACGCGAAATTTCATTTCCGGAAATGGGTTTTTGCGACCCCCGAAAATGGGAAAAAACCCACTTTTTGGCCAAAAACTGGTTTCACTAGCATTTTCACGCGCTCAAAAAACGAGGTTCCCGACATTTTTCTTCCGATTTTTTTGTCACGTGCTAAAATAGAGGTAAAAAATGGACGTACGGACCAAAAAATACGAAATTTCATTTCGGGAAATGGGTTTTTTCGACCCCCGAAAATGGGAAAAAACCCACTTTTTGGCCCAAAACTGGTTTCACGGGCATTTTCACGCGCTCAAAAAACGAGGTTCCCGACATTTTTCTTCCGATTTTTTTTGTCACGTGCTAAAATAGAGGTAAAAAATGGACGTACGGACCAAAAAACGCGAAATTTCATTTCCGGAAATGGGTTTTTTCGACCCCCGAAAATGGGAAAAAACCCACTTTTTGGCCAAAAACTTGTTTCCCTGGCATTTTCACGCGCTCAAAAAACGAGGTTCCCGACATTTTTCTTCCGATTTTTTTGTCACGTGCTAAAATAGAGGAAAAAAATGGACGTACGGACCAAAAAACGCCAAATTTCATTTCCGGAAATGGGTTTTTTCGACCCCCGAAAATGGGAAAAAACCCACTTTTTGGCCAAAAACTTGTTTCACTGGCATTTTCACCCGCTCAAAAAACGAGGTTCCCGACATTTTTCTTCCGATTTTTTTTGTCACGTGCTAAAATAGAGGTAAAAAATGGACGTACGGACCAAAAAACGCGAAATTTCATTTCCGGAAATGGGTTTTTTCGACCCCCGAAAATGGGAAAAAACCCACTTTTTGGCCCAAAACTGGTTTCACTGGCATTTTCCCGCGCTCAAAAAACGAGGTTCCCGACATTTTTCTTCCGATTTTTTTTGTCACGTGCTAAAATAGAGGTAAAAAATGGACGTACGGACCAAAAAACGCGAAATTTCATTTCCGGAAATGGGTTTTTTCGACCCCCGAAAATGGGAAAAAACCCACTTTTTGGCCAAAAACTGGTTTCCCTGGCATTTTCACGCGCTCAAAAAACGAGGTTCCCGACATTTTTCTTCCGATTTTTTTGTCACGTGCTAAAATAGAGGAAAAAAATGGACGTACGGACCAAAAAACGCCAAATTTCATTTCCGGAAATGGGTTTTTTCGACCCCCGAAAATGGGAAAAAACCCACTTTTTGGCCAAAAACTTGTTTCACTGGCATTTTCACCCGCTCAAAAAACGAGGTTCCCGACATTTTTCTTCCGATTTTTTTTGTCACGTGCTAAAATAGAGGTAAAAAATGGACGTACGGACCAAAAAACGCGAAATTTCATTTCCGGAAATGGGTTTTTTCGACCCCCGAAAATGGGAAAAAACCCACTTTTTGGCCCAAAACTGGTTTCACTGGCATTTTCCCGCGCTCAAAAAACGAGGTTCCCGACATTTTTCTTCCGATTTTTTTTGTCACGTGCTAAAATAGAGGTAAAAAATGGACGTACGGACCAAAAAACGCGAAATTTCATTTCCGGAAATGGGTTTTTGCGACCCCCGAAAATGGGAAAAAACCCACTTTTTGGCCAAAAACTGGTTTCACTAGCATTTTCACGCGCTCAAAAAACGAGGTTCCCGACATTTTTCTTCCGATTTTTTTGTCACGTGCTAAAATAGAGGTAAAAACTGGACGTACGGACCAAAAAATACGAAATTTCATTTCGGGAAATGGGTTTTTTCGACCCCCGAAAATGGGAAAAAACCCACTTTTTGGCCCAAAACTGGTTTCACGGGCATTTTCACGCGCTCAAAAAACGAGGTTCCCGACATTTTTCTTCCGATTTTTTTTGTCACGTGCTAAAATAGAGGTAAAAAATGGACGTACTGACCAAAAACCGCGAAATTTCATTTCCGGAAATGGGTTTTTTCGACCCCCGAAAATGGGAAAAAACCCACTTTTTGGCCAAAAACTGGTTTCACTGGCATTTTCACGCGCTCAAAAAACGAGGTTCCCGACATTTTTCTTCCGATTTGTTTGTCACGTGCTAAAATAGAGGTAAAAAATGGACGTACGGACCAAAAAATATGAAATTTCATTTCGGGAAATGGGTTTTTTCGACCCCCGAAAATGGGAAAAAACCCACTTTTTGGCCCAAAACTGGTTTCACTGGCATTTTCACGCGCTCAAAAAACGAGGTTCCCGACATTTTTCTTCCGATTTTTTTTGTCACGTGCTAAAATAGAGGTAAAAAATGGACGTACGGACCAAAAAACGCGAAATTTCATTTCCGGAAATGGGTTTTTTCGACCCCCGAAAATGGGAAAAAACCCACTTTTTGGCCAAAAACTTGTTTCCCTGGCATTTTCACGCGCTCAAAAAACGAGGTTCCCGACATTTTTCTTCCGATTTTTTTGTCACGTGCTAAAATAGAGGAAAAAAATGGACGTACGGACCAAAAAACGCCAAATTTCATTTCCGGAAATGGGTTTTTTCAACCCCGAAAATGGGAAAAAACCCACTTTTTGGCCAAAAACTTGTTTCACTGGCATTTTCACCCGCTCAAAAAACGAGGTTCCCGACATTTTTCTTCCGATTTTTTTTGTCACGTGCTAAAATAGAGGTAAAAAATGGACGTACGGACCAAAAAACGCGAAATTTCATTTCCGGAAATGGGTTTTTTCGACCCCCGAAAATGGGAAAAAACCCACTTTTTGGCCCAAAACTGGTTTCACTGGCATTTTCCCGCGCTCAAAAAACGAGGTTCCCGACATTTTTCTTCCGATTTTTTTTGTCACGTGCTAAAATAGAGGTAAAAAATGGACGTACGGACCAAAAAACGCGAAATTTCATTTCCGGAAATGGGTTTTTTCGACCCCCGAAAATGGGAAAAAACCCACTTTTTGGCCAAAAACTGGTTTCCCTGGCATTTTCACGCGCTCAAAAAACGAGGTTCCCGACATTTTTCTTCCGATTTTTTTGTCACGTGCTAAAATAGAGGAAAAAAATGGACGTACGGACCAAAAAACGCCAAATTTCATTTCCGGAAATGGGTTTTTTCGACCCCCGAAAATGGGAAAAAACCCACTTTTTGGCCAAAAACTTGTTTCACTGGCATTTTCACCCGCTCAAAAAACGAGGTTCCCGACATTTTTCTTCCGATTTTTTTTGTCACGTGCTAAAATAGAGGTAAAAAATGGACGTACGGACCAAAAAACGCGAAATTTCATTTCCGGAAATGGGTTTTTTCGACCCCCGAAAATGGGAAAAAACCCACTTTTTGGCCCAAAACTGGTTTCACTGGCATTTTCCCGCGCTCAAAAAACGAGGTTCCCGACATTTTTCTTCCGATTTTTTTTGTCACGTGCTAAAATAGAGGTAAAAAATGGACGTACGGACCAAAAAACGCGAAATTTCATTTCCGGAAATGGGTTTTTGCGACCCCCGAAAATGGGAAAAAACCCACTTTTTGGCCAAAAACTGGTTTCACTAGCATTTTCACGCGCTCAAAAAACGAGGTTCCCGACATTTTTCTTCCGATTTTTTTGTCACGTGCTAAAATAGAGGTAAAAAATGGACGTACGGACCAAAAAATACGAAATTTCATTTCGGGAAATGGGTTTTTTCGACCCCCGAAAATGGGAAAAAACCCACTTTTTGGCCCAAAACTGGTTTCACGGGCATTTTCACGCGCTCAAAAAACGAGGTTCCCGACATTTTTCTTCCGATTTTTTTTGTCACGTGCTAAAATAGAGGTAAAAAATGGACGTACTGACCAAAAACCGCGAAATTTCATTTCCGGAAATGGGTTTTTTCGACCCCCGAAAATGGGAAAAAACCCACTTTTTGGCCAAAAACTGGTTTCACTGGCATTTTCACGCGCTCAAAAAACGAGGTTCCCGACATTTTTCTTCCGATTTGTTTGTCACGTGCTAAAATAGAGGTAAAAAATGGACGTACGGACCAAAAAATATGAAATTTCATTTCGGGAAATGGGTTTTTTCGACCCCCGAAAATGGGAAAAAACCCACTTTTTGGCCCAAAACTGGTTTCACTGGCATTTTCACGCGCTCAAAAAACGAGGTTCCCGACATTTTTCTTCCGATTTTTTTTGTCACGTGCTAAAATAGAGGTAAAAAATGGACGTACGGACCAAAAAACGCGAAATTTCATTTCCGGAAATGGGTTTTTTCGACCCCCGAAAATGGGCAAAAACCCACTTTTTGGCCAAAAACTGGTTTCACTGGCATTTTCACGCCCTCAAAAAACGAGGTTCCCGACATTTTTCTTCCGATTTTTTTGTCACGTGCTAAAATAGAGGTAAAAAATGGACGTACGGACCTAAAAACGCCAAATTTCATTTCCGGAAATGGGTTTTTTCGACCCCCGAAAATGGGAAAAAACCCACTTTTTGGCCAAAAACTGGTTTCACTGGCATTTTCACCCGCTCAAAAAACGAGGTCCCCGACATTTTTCTTCCGATTTTTTTTGTCACGTGCTAAAATAGAGGTACAAAATGGACGTACGGACCAAAAAAAGCGAAATTTCATTTCCGAAAATGGGTTTTTTCGACCCCCGAAAATGGGAAAAAACCCACTTTTTGGCCCAAAAATGGTTTCACTGGCATTTTCACGCGCTCAAAAAACGAGGTTCCCGACATTTTTCTTCCGATTGTTTTTGTCACATGCTAAAATAGAGGTACAAAATGGACGTACGGACCAAAAAACGCGAAATTTCATTTCCGGAAATGGGTTTTTTCGACCCCCGAAAATGGGAAAAAACCCACTTTTTGGCCCAAAACTGGTTTCACTGGCATTTTCACGCGCTCAAAAAACGAGGTTCCCGACATTTTTCTTCCGATTTTTTTGTCACGTGCTAAAATAGAGGTAAACAATGGACGTACGGACCAAAAAACGCGAAATTTCATTTCCGGAAATGGGTTTTTTCGACCCCCGAAAATGGGAAAAAACCCACTTTTTGGCCCAAAATTGGTTTCACTGGCATTTTCACGCGCTCAAAAAACGAGGTTCCCGACATTTTTCTTCCGATTTTTTTTGTCACGTGCTAAAATAGAGATAAAAATGGACGTACGGACCAAAAAACGCGAAATTTCATTTCCGGAAATGGGTTTTTTCGACCCCCGAAAATGGGAAAAAACCCACTTTTTGGCCAAAAACTGGTTTCACTGGCATTTTCACGCGCTCAAAAAACGAGGTTCCCGACATTTTTCTTCCGATTTTTTTGTCACGTGCTAAAATAGAGGTAGAAAATGGACGTACGGACCAAAAAACGCGAAATTTCATTTTCGAAAATGGGTTTTTTCGACCCCCGAAAATGGGAAAAAACCCACTTTTTGGCCCAAAACTGGTTTCACTGGCATTTTCACGCGCTCAAAAAACGAGGTTCCCGACATTTTTCTTCCGATTTTTTTTTTCACATGCAAAAATAGAGGTAAAAAATGGACGTACGGACCAAAAAACGCGAAATTTCATTTCCGGAAATGGGTTTTTTCGACCCCCAAAAATGGGAAAAAACCCACTTTTTGGCCCAAAACTGGTTTCACTGGCATTTTCCCGCGCTCAAAAACTGAGGTTCCCGACATTTTTCTTCCGATTTTTTTTGTCACGTGCTAAAATAGAGGTAAAAAATGGACGTACGGACCAAAAAACGCGAAATTTCATTTCCGGAAATGGGTTTTTTCGACCCCCGAAAATGGGAAAAAACCCACTTTTTGGCCCAAAACTGGTTTCACTGGCATTTTCCCGCGCTCAAAAAACGAGGTTCCCGACATTTTTCTTCCGATTTTTTTTGTCACGTGCTAAAATAGAGGTAAAAAATGGACGTACGGACCAAAAAACGCGAAATTTCATTTCCGGAAATGGGTTTTTTCGACCCCCGAAAATGGGAAAAAACCCACTTTTTGGCCAAAAATTGGTTTCCCTGGCATTTTCACGCGCTCAAAAAACGAGGTTCCCGACATTTTTCTTCCGATTTTTTTGTCACGTGCTAAAATAGAGGAAAAAAATGGACGTACGGACCAAAAAACGCCAAATTTCATTTCCGGAAATGGGTTTTTTCGACCCCCGAAAATGGGAAAAAACCCACTTTTTGGCCAAAAACTTGTTTCACTGGCATTTTCACCCGCTCAAAAAACGAGGTTCCCGACATTTTTCTTCCGATTTTTTTTGTCACGTGCTAAAATAGAGGTAAAAAATGGACGTACGGACCAAAAAACGCGAAATTTCATTTCCGGAAATGGGTTTTTTCGACCCCCGAAAATGGGAAAAAACCCACTTTTTGGCCCAAAATTGGTTTCACTGGCATTTTCCCGCGCTCAAAAAACGAGGTTCCCGACATTTTTCTTCCGATTTTTTTTGTCACGTGCTAAAATAGAGGTAAAAAATGGACGTACGGACCAAAAAACGCGAAATTTCATTTCCGGAAATGGGTTTTTGCGACCCCCGAAAATGGGAAAAAACCCACTTTTTGGCCAAAAACTGGTTTCACTAGCATTTTCACGCGCTCAAAAAACGAGGTTCCCGACATTTTTCTTCCGATTTTTTTGTCACGTGCTAAAATAGAGGTAAAAAATGGACGTACGGACCAAAAAATACGAAATTTCATTTCGGGAAATGGGTTTTTTCGACCCCCGAAAATGGGAAAAAACCCACTTTTTGGCCCAAAACTGGTTTCACGGGCATTTTCACGCGCTCAAAAAACGAGGTTCCCGACATTTTTCTTCCGATTTTTTTTGTCACGTGCTAAAATAGAGGTAAACAATGGACGTACTGACCAAAAACCGCGAAATTTCATTTCCGGAAATGGGTTTTTTCGACCCCCGAAAATGGGAAAAAACCCACTTTTTGGCCAAAAACTGGTTTCACTGGCATTTTCACGCGCTCAAAAAACGAGGTTCCCGACATTTTTCTTCCGATTTGTTTGTCACGTGCTAAAATAGAGGTAAAAAATGGACGTACGGACCAAAAAATATGAAATTTCATTTCGGGAAATGGGTTTTTTCGACCCCCGAAAATGGGAAAAAACCCACTTTTTGGCCCAAAACTGGTTTCACTGGCATTTTCACGCGCTCAAAAAACGAGGTTCCCGACATTTTTCTTCCGATTTTTTTTGTCACGTGCTAAAATAGAGGTAAAAAATGGACGTACTGACCAAAAACCGCGAAATTTCATTTCCGGAAATGGGTTTTTTCGACCCCCGAAAATGGGAAAAAACCCACTTTTTGGCCAAAAACTGGTTTCACTGGCATTTTCACGCGCTCAAAAAACGAGGTTCCCGACATTTTTCTTCCGATTTGTTTGTCACGTGCTAAAATAGAGGTAAAAAATGGACGTACGGACCAAAAAATATGAAATTTCATTTCGGGAAATGGGTTTTTTCGACCCCCGAAAATGGGAAAAAACCCACTTTTTGGCCCAAAACTGGTTTCACTGGCATTTTCACGCGCTCAAAAAACGAGGTTCCCGACATTTTTCTTCCGATTTTTTTTGTCACGTGCTAAAATAGAGGTAAAAAATGGACGTACGGACCAAAAAACGCGAAATTTCATTTCCGGAAATGGGTTTTTTCGACCCCCGAAAATGGGAAAAAACCCACTTTTTGGCCAAAAACTTGTTTCCCTGGCATTTTCACGCGCTCAAAAAACGAGGTTCCCGACATTTTTCTTCCGATTTTTTTGTCACGTGCTAAAATAGAGGAAAAAAATGGACGTACGGACCAAAAAACGCCAAATTTCATTTCCGGAAATGGGTTTTTTCAACCCCGAAAATGGGAAAAAACCCACTTTTTGGCCAAAAACTTGTTTCACTGGCATTTTCACCCGCTCAAAAAACGAGGTTCCCGACATTTTTCTTCCGATTTTTTTTGTCACGTGCTAAAATAGAGGTAAAAAATGGACGTACGGACCAAAAAACGCGAAATTTCATTTCCGGAAATGGGTTTTTTCGACCCCCGAAAATGGGAAAAAACCCACTTTTTGGCCCAAAACTGGTTTCACTGGCATTTTCCCGCGCTCAAAAAACGAGGTTCCCGACATTTTTCTTCCGATTTTTTTTGTCACGTGCTAAAATAGAGGTAAAAAATGGACGTACGGACCAAAAAACGTGAAATTTCATTTCCGGAAATGGGTTTTTTCGACCCCCGAAAATGGGAAAAAACCCACTTTTTGGCCAAAAACTGGTTTCCCTGGCATTTTCACGCGCTCAAAAAACGAGGTTCCCGACATTTTTCTTCCGATTTTTTTGTCACGTGCTAAAATAGAGGAAAAAAATGGACGTACGGACCAAAAAACGCCAAATTTCATTTCCGGAAATGGGTTTTTTCGACCCCCGAAAATGGGAAAAAACCCACTTTTTGGCCAAAAACTTGTTTCACTGGCATTTTCACCCGCTCAAAAAACGAGGTTCCCGACATTTTTCTTCCGATTTTTTTTGTCACGTGCTAAAATAGAGGTAAAAAATGGACGTACGGACCAAAAAACGCGAAATTTCATTTCCGGAAATGGGTTTTTTCGACCCCCGAAAATGGGAAAAAACCCACTTTTTGGCCCAAAACTGGTTTCACTGGCATTTTCCCGCGCTCAAAAAACGAGGTTCCCGACATTTTTCTTCCGATTTTTTTTGTCACGTGCTAAAATAGAGGTAAAAAATGGACGTACGGACCAAAAAACGCGAAATTTCATTTCCGGAAATGGGTTTTTGCGACCCCCGAAAATGGGAAAAAACCCACTTTTTGGCCAAAAACTGGTTTCACTAGCATTTTCACGCGCTCAAAAAACGAGGTTCCCGACATTTTTCTTCCGATTTTTTTGTCACGTGCTAAAATAGAGGTAAAAAATGGACGTACGGACCAAAAAATACGAAATTTCATTTCGGGAAATGGGTTTTTTCGACCCCCGAAAATGGGAAAAAACCCACTTTTTGGCCCAAAACTGGTTTCACGGGCATTTTCACGCGCTCAAAAAACGAGGTTCCCGACATTTTTCTTCCGATTTTTTTTGTCACGTGCTAAAATAGAGGTAAAAAATGGACGTACTGACCAAAAACCGCGAAATTTCATTTCCGGAAATGGGTTTTTTCGACCCCCGAAAATGGGAAAAAACCCACTTTTTGGCCAAAAACTGGTTTCACTGGCATTTTCACGCGCTCAAAAAACGAGGTTCCCGACATTTTTCTTCCGATTTGTTTGTCACGTGCTAAAATAGAGGTAAAAAATGGACGTACGGACCAAAAAATATGAAATTTCATTTCGGGAAATGGGTTTTTTCGACCCCCGAAAATGGGAAAAAACCCACTTTTTGGCCCAAAACTGGTTTCACTGGCATTTTCACGCGCTCAAAAAACGAGGTTCCCGACATTTTTCTTCCAATTTTTTTTGTCACGTGCTAAAATAGAGGTAAAAAATGGACGTACGGACCAAAAAACGCGAAATTTCATTTCCGGAAATGGGTTTTTTCGACCCCCGAAAATGGGCAAAAACCCACTTTTTGGCCAAAAACTGGTTTCACTGGCATTTTCACGCCCTCAAAAAACGAGGTTCCCGACATTTTTCTTCCGATTTTTTTGTCACGTGCTAAAATAGAGGTAAAAAATGGACGTACGGACCTAAAAACGCCAAATTTCATTTCCGGAAATGGGTTTTTTCGACCCCCGAAAATGGGAAAAAACCCACTTTTTGGCCAAAAACTGGTTTCACTGGCATTTTCACCCGCTCAAAAAACGAGGTCCCCGACATTTTTCTTCCGATTTTTTTTGTCACGTGCTAAAATAGAGGTACAAAATGGACGTACGGACCAAAAAAAGCGAAATTTCATTTCTGAAAATGGGTTTTTTCGACCCCCGAAAATGGGAAAAAACCCACTTTTTGGCCCAAAAATGGTTTCACTGGCATTTTCACGCGCTCAAAAAACGAGGTTCCCGACATTTTTCTTCCGATTGTTTTTGTCACATGCTAAAATAGAGGTACAAAATGGACGTACGGACCAAAAAACGCGAAATTTCATTTCCGGAAATGGGTTTTTTCGACCCCCGAAAATGGGAAAAAACCCACTTTTTGGCCCAAAACTGGTTTCACTGGCATTTTCACGCGCTCAAAAAACGAGGTTCCCGACATTTTTCTTCCGATTTTTTTGTCACGTGCTAAAATAGAGGTAAAAAATGGACGTATGGACCAAAAAACGCGAAATTTCATTTCCGGAAATGGGTTTTTTCGACCCCCGAAAATGGGAAAAAACCCACTTTTTGGCCCAAAACTGGTTTCACTGGCATTTTCACGCGCTCAAAAAACGAGGTTCCCGACATTTTTCTTCCGATTTTTTTTGTCACGTGCTAAAATAGAGATAAAAATGGACGTACGGACCAAAAAACGCGAAATTTCATTTCCGGAAATGGGTTTTTTCGACCCCCGAAAATGGGAAAAAACCCACTTTTTGGCCAAAAACTGGTTTCACTGGCATTTTCACGCGCTCAAAAAACGAGGTTCCCGACATTTTTCTTCCGATTTTTTTGTCACGTGCTAAAATAGAGGTAGAAAATGGACGTACGGACCAAAAAACGCGAAATTTCATTTTCGAAAATGGGTTTTTTCGACCCCCGAAAATGGGAAAAAACCCACTTTTTGGCCCAAAACTGGTTTCACTGGCATTTTCACGCGCTCAAAAAACGAGGTTCCCGACATTTTTCTTCCGATTTTTTTTTTCACATGCAAAAATAGAGGTAAAAAATGGACGTACGGACCAAAAAACGCGAAATTTCATTTCCGGAAATGGGTTTTTTCGACCCCCAAAAATGGGAAAAAACCCACTTTTTGGCCCAAAACTGGTTTCACTGGCATTTTCCCGCGCTCAAAAACTGAGGTTCCCGACATTTTTCTTCCGATTTTTTTTGTCACGTGCTAAAATAGAGGTAAAAAATGGACGTACGGACCAAAAAACGCGAAATTTCAATTCCGGAAATGGGTTTTTTCGACCCCCGAAAATGGGAAAAAACCCACTTTTTGGCCAAAAACTGGTTTCACTAGCATTTTCACGCGCTCAAAAAACGAGGTTCCCGACATTTTTCTTCCGATTTTTTTGTCACGTGCTAAAATAGAGGTAAAAAATGGACGTACGGACCAAAAAATACGAAATTTCATTTCGGGAAATGAGTTTTTTCGACCCCCGAAAATGGGAAAAAACCCACTTTTTGGCCCAAAACTGGTTTCACGGGCATTTTCACGCGCTCAAAAAACGAGGTTCCCGACATTTTTCTTCCGATTTTTTTTGTCACGTGCTAAAATAGAGGTAAAAAATGGACGTACTGACCAAAAAACGCGAAATTTCATTTCCGGAAATGGGTTTTTTCGACCCCCGAAAATGGGAAAAAACCCACTTTTTGGCCAAAAACTGGTTTCACTGGCATTTTCACGCGCTCAAAAAACGAGGTTCCCGACATTTTTCTTCCGATTTTTTTGTCACGTGCTAAAATAGAGGTAAAAAATGGACGTACTGACCAAAAAACGCGAAATTTCATTTCCGGAAATGGGTTTTTTCGACCCCCGAAAATGGGAAAAAACCCACTTTTTGGCCCAAAACTGGTTTCACTGGCATTTTCCCGCGCTCAAAAAACGAGGTTCCCGACATTTTTCTTCCGATTTTTTTTGTCACGTGCTAAAATAGAGGTAAAAAATGGACGTACGGACCAAAAAACGCGAAATTTCATTTCCGGAAATGGGTTTTTTCGACCCCCGAAAATGGGAAAAAACCCACTTTTTGGCCAAAAACTGGTTTCACTAGCATTTTCACGCGCTCAAAAAACGAGGTTCCCGACATTTTTCTTCCAATTTTTTTGTCACGTGCTAAAATAGAGGTAAAAAATGGACGTACGGACCAAAAAATACGAAATTTCATTTCGGGAAATGGGTTTTTTCGACCCCCGAAAATGGGAAAAAACCCACTTTTTGGCCCAAAACTGGTTTCACGGGCATTTTCACGCGCTCAAAAAACGAGGTTCCCGACATTTTTCTTCCGATTTTTTTTGTCACGTGCTAAAATAGAGGTAAAAAATGGACGTACTGACCAAAAACCGCGAAATTTCATTTCCGGAAATGGGTTTTTTCGACCCCCGAAAATGGGAAAAAACCCACTTTTTGGCCAAAAACTGGTTTCACTGGCATTTTCACGCGCTCAAAAAACGAGGTTCCCGACATTTTTCTTCCGATTTTTTTGTCACGTGCTAAAATAGAGGTAAAAAATGGACGTACGGACCAAAAAACGCGAAATTTCATTTCCGGAAATGGGTTTTTTCGACCCCCGAAAATGGGCAAAAACCCACTTTTTGGCCAAAAACTGGTTTCACTGGCATTTTCACGCGCTCAAAAAACGAGGTTCCCGACATTTTTCTTCCGATTTTTTTGTCACGTGCTAAAATAGAGGTAAAAAATGGACGTACGGACCTAAAAACGCCAAATTTCATTTCCGAAAATGGGTTTTTTCGACCCCCGAAAATGGGAAAAAACCCACTTTTTGGCCAAAAACTGGTTTCACTGGCATTTTCACCCGCTCAAAAAACGAGGTCCCCGACATTTTTCTTCCGATTTTTTTTGTCACGTGCTAAAATAGAGGTACAAAATGGACGTAAGGACCAAAAAAAGCGAAATTTCATTTCCGAAAATGGGTTTTTTCGACCCCCGAAAATGGGAAAAAACCCACTTTTTGGCCCAAAAATGGTTTCACTGGCATTTTCACGCGCTCAAAAAACGAGGTTCCCGACATTTTTCTTCCGATTTTTTTTGTCACATGCTAAAATAGAGGTACAAAATGGACGTACGGACCAAAAAACGCGAAATTTCATTTCCGGAAATGGGTTTTTTCGACCCCCGAAAATGGGAAAAAACCCACTTTTTGGCCCAAAACTGGTTTCACTGGCATTTTCACGCGCTCAAAAAACGAGGTTCCCGACATTTTTCTTCCGATTTTTTTGTCACGTGCTAAAATAGAGGTAAAAAATGGACGTACGGACCAAAAAACGCGAAATTTCATTTCCGGAAATGGGTTTTTTCGACCCCCGAAAATGGGAAAAAACCCACTTTTTGGCCCAAAACTGGTTTCACTGGCATTTTCACGCGCTCAAAAAACGAGGTTCCCGACATTTTTCTTCCGATTTTTTTTGTCACGTGCTAAAATAGAGGTAAAAAATGGACGTACGGACCAAAAAACGCAAAATTTCATTTCCGGAAATGGGTTTTTTCGACCCCCGAAAATGGGAAAAAACCCACTTTTTGGCCAAAAACTGGTTTCACTGGCATTTTCACGCGCTCAAAAAACGAGGTTCCCGACATTTTTCTTCCGATTTTTTTGTCACGTGCTAAAATAGAGGTAGAAAATGGACGTACGGACCAAAAAACGTGAAATTTCATTTTCGAAAATGGGTTTTTTCGACCCCCGAAAATGGGAAAAAACCCACTTTTTGGCCCAAAACTGGTTTCACTGGCATTTTCACGCGCTCAAAAAACGAGGTTCCCGACATTTTTCTTCCGATTTTTTTTTTCACGTGCAAAAATAGAGGTAAAAAATGGACGTACGGACCAAAAAACGCGAAATTTCATTTCCGGAAATGGGTTTTTTCGAGCCCCAAAATGGGAAAAAACCCACTTTTTGGCCCAAAACTGGTTTCACTGGCATTTTCCCGCGCTCAAAAACCGAGGTTCCCGACATTTTTCTTCCGATTTTTTTTGTCACGTGCTAAAATAGAGGTAAAAAATGGACGTAGGGACCAAAAAACGCGAAATTTCAATTCCGGAAATGGGTTTTTTCGACCCCCGAAAATGGGAAAAACCCACTTTTTGGCCAAAAACTGGTTTCACTGGCATTTTCACGCGCTCAAAAAACGAGGTTCCCGACATTTTTCTTCCGATTTTTTTGTCACGTGCTAAAATAGAGGTAAAAAATGGACGTACGGACCAAAAAATACGAAATTTCATTTCGGGAAATGGGTTTTTTCGACCCCCGAAAATGGGAAAAAACCCACTTTTTGGCCCAAAACTGGTTTCACGGGCATTTTCACGCGCTCAAAAAACGAGGTTCCCGACATTTTTCTTCCGATTTTTTTTGTCACGTGCTAAAATAGAGGTAAAAAATGGACGTACTGACCAAAAAACGCGAAATTTCATTTCCGGAAATGGGTTTTTTCGACCCCCGAAAATGGGCAAAAACCCACTTTTTGGCCAAAAACTGGTTTCACTGGCATTTTCACGCGCTCAAAAAACGAGGTTCCCGACATTTTTCTTCCGATTTTTTTGTCACGTGCTAAAATAGAGGTAAAAAATGGACGTACGGACCAAAAAACGCCAAATTTCATTTCCGGAAATGGGTTTTTTCGACCCCCGAAAATGGGAAAAAACCCACTTTTTGGCCAAAAACTGGTTTCACTGGCATTTTCACGCGCTCAAAAAACGAGGTTCCCGACATTTTTCTTCCGATTTTTTTGTCACGTGCTAAAATAGAGGTAAAAAATGGACGTACGGACCAAAAAATACGAAATTTCATTTCGGGAAATGGGTTTTTTCGACCCCCGAAAATGGGAAAAAACCCACTTTTTGGCCCAAAACTGGTTTCACTGGCATTTCCACGCGCTCAAAAAACGAGGTTCCCGACATTTTTCTTCCGATTTTTTTTGTCACGTGCTAAAATAGAGGTAAAAAATGGACGTACGGACCAAAAAACGCGAAATTTCATTTCCGGAAATGGGTTTTTTCGACCCCCGAAAATGGGCAAAAACCCACTTTTTGGCCAAAAACTGGTTTCACTGGCATTTTCACGCGCTCAAAAAACGAGGTTCCCGACATTTTTCTTCCGATTTTTTTGTCACGTGCTAAAATAGAGGTAAAAAATGGACGTACGGACCAAAAAACGCCAAATTTCATTTCCGGAAATGGGTTTTTTCGACCCCCGAAAATGGGAAAAAACCCACTTTTTGGCCAAAAACTTGTTTCACTGGCATTTTCACCCGCTCAAAAAACGAGGTTCCCGACATTTTTCTTCCGATTTTTTTTGTCACGTGCTAAAATAGAGGTAAAAAATGGACGTACGGACCAAAAAACGCGAAATTTCATTTCCGGAAATGGGTTTTTTCGACCCCCGAAAATGGGAAAAAACCCACTTTTTGGCCCAAAACTGGTTTCACTGGCATTTTCCCGCGCTCAAAAAACGAGGTTCCCGACATTTTTCTTCCGATTTTTTTTGTCACGTGCTAAAATAGAGGTAAAAATTGGACGTACGGACCAAAAAACGCGAAATTTCATTTCCGGAAATGGGTTTTTTCGACCCCCGAAAATGGGAAAAAACCCACTTTTTGGCCAAAAACTGGTTTCACTGGCATTTTCACGCGCTCAAAAAACGAGGTTCCCGACATTTTTCTTCCGATTTTTTTGTCACGTGCTAAAATAGAGGTAAAAAATGGACGTACGGACCAAAAAACGCGAAATTTCATTTCCGGAAATGGGTTTTTTCGACCCCCGAAAATGGGCAAAAACCCACTTTTTGGCCAAAAACTGGTTTCACTGGCATTTTCACGCGCTCAAAAAACGAGGTTCCCGACATTTTTCTTCCGATTTTTTTGTCACGTGCTAAAATAGAGGTAAAAAATGGACGTACGGACCAAAAAACGCCAAATTTCATTTCCGGAAATGGGTTTTTTCGACCCCCGAAAATGGGAAAAAACCCACTTTTTGGCCAAAAACTTGTTTCACTGGCATTTTCACCCGCTCAAAAAACGAGGTTCCCGACATTTTTCTTCCGATTTTTTTTGTCACGTGCTAAAATAGAGGTAAAAAATGGACGTACGGACCAAAAAACGTGAAATTTCATTTCCGGAAATGGGTTTTTTCGACCCCCGAAAATGGGAAAAAACCCACTTTTTGGCCCAAAACTGGTTTCATCGGCATTTTCCCGCGCTCAAAAAATGAGGTTCCCGACATTTTTCTTCCGATTTTTTTTGTCACGTGCTAAAATAGAGGTAAAAAATGGACGTACGGACCAAAAAACACGAAATTTCATTTCCGGAAATGGGTTTTTTCGACCCCCGAAAATGGGAAAAAACCCACTTTTCGGCCCAAAACTGGTTTCACTGGCATTTTCACGCGCTCAAAAAACGAGGTTCCCGACATTTTTCTTCCGATTTTTTTTGTCACGTGCTAAAATAGAGGTAAAAAATGGACGTACGGACCAAAAAACGCGAAATTTCATTTCCGGAAATGGGTTTTTTCGACCCCCGAAAATGGGCAAAAACCCACTTTTTGGCCAAAAACTGGTTTCACTGGCATTTTCACGCGCTCAAAAAACGAGGTTCCCGACATTTTTCTTCCGATTTTTTTGTCACGTGCTAAAATAGAGGTAAAAAATGGACGTACGGACCAAAAAACGCCAAATTTCATTTCCGGAAATGGGTTTTTTCGACCCCCGAAAATGGGAAAAAACCCACTTTTTGGCCAAAAACTTGTTTCACTGGCATTTTCACCCGCTCAAAAAACGAGGTTCCCGACATTTTTCTTCCGATTTTTTTTGTCACGTGCTAAAATAGAGGTAAAAAATGGACGTACGGACCAAAAAACGCGAAATTTCATTTCCGAAAATGGGTTTTTTCGACCCCCGAAAATGGGAAAAAACCCACTTTTTGGCCCAAAACTGGTTTCACTGGCATTTTCCCGCGCTCAAAAAACGAGGTTCCCGACATTTTTCTTCCGATTTTTTTTGTCACGTGCTAAAATAGAGGTAAAAAATGGACGTACGGACAAAAAAACGCGAAATTTCATTTCCGGAAATGGGTTTTTTCGACCCCCGAAAATGGGAAAAAACCCACTTTTTGGCCAAAAACTGGTTTCACTGGCATTTTCACGCGCTCAAAAAATGAGGTTCCCGACATTTTTCTTCCGATTTTTTTGTCACGTGCTAAAATAGAGGTAAAAAATGGACGTACGGACCAAAAAATACGAAATTTCATTTCGGGAAATGGGTTTTTTCGACCCCCGAAAATGGGAAAAAACCCACTTTTTGGCCCAAAACTGGTTTCACTGGCATTTTCACGCGCTCAAAAAACGAGGTTCCCGACATTTTTCTTCCGATTTTTTTTGTCACGTGCTAAAATAGAGGTAAAAAATGGACGTACGGACCAAAAAACGCGAAATTTCATTTCCGGAAATGGGTTTTTTCGACCCCCGAAAATGGGCAAAAACCCACTTTTTGGCCAAAAACTGGTTTCACTGGCATTTTCACGCGCTCAAAAAACGAGGTTCCCGACATTTTTCTTCCGATTTTTTTGTCACGTGCTAAAATAGAGGTAAAAAATGGACGTACGGACCAAAAAACGCCAAATTTCATTTCCGGAAATGGGTTTTTTCGACCCCCGAAAATGGGAAAAAACCCACTTTTTGGCCAAAAACTTGTTTCACTGGCATTTTCACCCGCTCAAAAAACGAGGTTCCCAACATTTTTCTTCCGATTTTTTTTGTCACGTGCTAAAATAGAGGTAAAAAATGGACGTACGGACCAAAAAACGCGAAATTTCATTTCCGGAAATGGGTTTTTTCGACCCCCGAAAATGGGAAAAAACCCACTTTTTGGCCCAAAACTGGTTTCACTGGCATTTTCCCGCGCTCAAAAAACGAGGTTCCCGAATTTTTTCTTCCGATTTTTTTTGTCACGTGCTAAAATAGAGGTAAAAAATGGACGTACGGACCAAAAAACACGAAATTTCATTTCCGGAAATGGGTTTTTTCGACCCCCGAAAATGGGAAAAAACCCACTTTTCGGCCCAAAACTGGTTTCACTGGCATTTTCACGCGCTCAAAAAACGAGGTTCCCGACATTTTTCTTCCGATTTTTTTGTCACGTGCTAAAATAGAGGTAAAAAATGGACGTACGGACCAAAAAACGCGAAATTTCATTTCCGGAAATGGGTTTTTTCGACCCCCGAAAATGGGCAAAAACCCACTTTTTGGCCAAAAACTGGTTTCACTGGCATTTTCACGCGCTCAAAAAACGAGGTTCCCGACATTTTTCTTCCGATTTTTTTGTCACGTGCTAAAATAGAGGTAAAAAATGGACGTACGGACCAAAAAACGCCAAATTTCATTTCCGGAAATGGGTTTTTTCGACCCCCGAAAATGGGAAAAAACCCACTTTTTGGCCAAAAACTTGTTTCACTGGCATTTTCACCCGCTCAAAAAACGAGGTTCCCGACATTTTTCTTCCGATTTTTTTTGTCACGTGCTAAAATAGAGGTAAAAAATGGACGTACGGACCAAAAAACGCGAAATTTCATTTCCGAAAATGGGTTTTTTCGACCCCCGAAAATGGGAAAAAACCCACTTTTTGGCCCAAAACTGGTTTCACTGGCATTTTCCCGCGCTCAAAAAACGAGGTTCCCGACATTTTTCTTCCGATTTTTTTTGTCACGTGCTAAAATAGAGGTAAAAAATGGACGTACGGACCAAAAAACGCGAAATTTCATTTCCGGAAATGGGTTTTTTCGACCCCCGAAAATGGGAAAAAACCCACTTTTTGGCCAAAAACTGGTTTCACTGGCATTTTCACGCGCTCAAAAAATGAGGTTCCCGACATTTTTCTTCCGATTTTTTTGTCACGTGCTAAAATAGAGGTAAAAAATGGACGTACGGACCAAAAAATACGAAATTTCATTTCGGGAAATGGGTTTTTTCGACCCCCGAAAATGGGAAAAAACCCACTTTTTGGCCCAAAACTGGTTTCACTGGCATTTTCACGCGCTCAAAAAACGAGGTTCCCGACATTTGTCTTCCGATTTTTTTTGTCACGTGCTAAAATAGAGGTAAAAAATGGACGTACGGACCAAAAAACGCGAAATTTCATTTCCGGAAATGGGTTTTTTCGACCCCCGAAA
Source organism: Heracleum sosnowskyi (assembly GCA_030848705.1). Taxonomy (NCBI): domain Eukaryota; kingdom Viridiplantae; phylum Streptophyta; class Magnoliopsida; order Apiales; family Apiaceae; genus Heracleum; species Heracleum sosnowskyi. Next base: position 21,498 of record JAUIZM010000262.1, on the reverse strand, counting down.
ATGGGCAAAAACCCACTTTTTGGCCAAAAACTGGTTTCACTGGCATTTTCACGCGCTCAAAAAACGAGGTTCCCGACATTTTTCTTCCGATTTTTTTGTCACGTGCTAAAATAGAGGTAAAAAATGGACGTACGGACCAAAAAACGCCAAATTTCATTTCCGGAAATGGGTTTTTTCGACCCCCGAAAATGGGAAAAAACCCACTTTTTGGCCAAAAACTTGTTTCACTGGCATTTTCACCCGCTCAAAAAACGAGGTTCCCAACATTTTTCTTCCGATTTTTTTTGTCACGTGCTAAAATAGAGGTAAAAAATGGACGTACGGACCAAAAAACGCGAAATTTCATTTCCGGAAATGGGTTTTTTCGACCCCCGAAAATGGGAAAAAACCCACTTTTTGGCCCAAAACTGGTTTCACTGGCATTTTCCCGCGCTCAAAAAACGAGGTTCCCGACATTTTTCTTCCGATTTTTTTTGTCACGTGCTAAAATAGAGGTAAAAAATGGACGTACGGACCAAAAAACACGAAATTTCATTTCCGGAAATGGGTTTTTTCGACCCCCGAAAATGGGAAAAAACCCACTTTTCGGCCCAAAACTGGTTTCACTGGCATTTTCACGCGCTCAAAAAACGAGGTTCCCGACATTTTTCTTCCGATTTTTTTGTCACGTGCTAAAATAGAGGTAAAAAATGGACGTACGGACCAAAAACGCGAAATTTCATTTCCGGAAATGGGTTTTTTCGACCCCCGAAAATGGGCAAAAACCCACTTTTTGGCCAAAAACTGGTTTCACTGGCATTTTCACGCGCTCAAAAAACGAGGTTCCCGACATTTTTCTTCCGATTTTTTTGTCACGTGCTAAAATAGAGGTAAAAAATGGACGTACGGACCAAAAAACGCCAAATTTCATTTCCGGAAATGGGTTTTTTCGACCCCCGAAAATGGGAAAAAACCCACTTTTTGGCCAAAAACTTGTTTCACTGGCATTTTCACCCGCTCAAAAAACGAGGTTCCCAACATTTTTCTTCCGATTTTTTTTGTCACGTGCTAAAATAGAGGTAAAAAATGGACGTACGGACCAAAAAACGCGAAATTTCATTTCCGGAAATGGGTTTTTTCGACCCCCGAAAATGGGAAAAAACCCACTTTTTGGCCCAAAACTGGTTTCACTGGCATTTTCCCGCGCTCAAAAAACGAGGTTCCCGACATTTTTCTTCCGATTTTTTTTGTCACGTGCTAAAATAGAGGTAAAAAATGGACGTACGGACCAAAAAACACGAAATTTCATTTCCGGAAATGGGTTTTTTCGACCCCCGAAAATGGGAAAAAACCCACTTTTCGGCCCAAAACTGGTTTCACTGGCATTTTCACGCGCTCAAAAAACGAGGTTCCCGACATTTTTCTTCCGATTTTTTTGTCACGTGCTAAAATAGAGGTAAAAAATGGACGTACGGACCAAAAACGCGAAATTTCATTTCCGGAAATGGGTTTTTTCGACCCCCGAAAATGGGCAAAAACCCACTTTTTGGCCAAAAACTGGTTTCACTGGCATTTTCACGCGCTCAAAAAACGAGGTTCCCGACATTTTTCTTCCGATTTTTTTGTCACGTGCTAAAATAGAGGTAAAAAATGGACGTACGGACCAAAAAACGCCAAATTTCATTTCCGGAAATGGGTTTTTTCGACCCCCGAAAATGGGAAAAAACCCACTTTTTGGCCAAAAACTTGTTTCACTGGCATTTTCACCCGCTCAAAAAACGAGGTTCCCGACATTTTTCTTCCGATTTTTTTTGTCACGTGCTAAAATAGAGGTAAAAAATGGACGTACGGACCAAAAAACGCGAAATTTCATTTCCGAAAATGGGTTTTTTCGACCCCCGAAAATGGGAAAAAACCCACTTTTTGGCCCAAAACTGGTTTCACTGGCATTTTCCCGCGCTCAAAAAACGAGGTTCCCGACATTTTTCTTCCGATTTTTTTTGTCACGTGCTAAAATAGAGGTAAAAAATGGACGTACGGACCAAAAAACGCGAAATTTCATTTCCGGAAATGGGTTTTTTCGACCCCCGAAAATGGGAAAAAACCCACTTTTTGGCCAAAAACTGGTTTCACTGGCATTTTCACGCGCTCAAAAAATGAGGTTCCCGACATTTTTCTTCCGATTTTTTTGTCACGTGCTAAAATAGAGGTAAAAAATGGACGTACGGACCAAAAAATACGAAATTTCATTTCGGGAAATGGGTTTTTTCGACCCCCGAAAATGGGAAAAAACCCACTTTTTGGCCCAAAACTGGTTTCACTGGCATTTTCACGCGCTCAAAAAACGAGGTTCCCGACATTTGTCTTCCGATTTTTTTTGTCACGTGCTAAAATAGAGGTAAAAAATGGACGTACGGACCAAAAAACGCGAAATTTCATTTCCGGAAATGGGTTTTTTCGACCCCCGAAAATGGGCAAAAACCCACTTTTTGGCCAAAAACTGGTTTCACTGGCATTTTCACGCGCTCAAAAAACGAGGTTCCCGACATTTTTCTTCCGATTTTTTTGTCACGTGCTAAAATAGAGGTAAAAAATGGACGTACGGACCAAAAAACGCCAAATTTCATTTCCGGAAATGGGATTTTTCGACCCCCGAAAATGGGAAAAAACCCACTTTTTGGCCAAAAACTTGTTTCACTGGCATTTTCACCCGCTCAAAAAACGAGGTTCCCAACATTTTTCTTCCGATTTTTTTTGTCACGTGCTAAAATAGAGGTAAAAAATGGACGTACGGACCAAAAAACGCGAAATTTCATTTCCGGAAATGGGTTTTTTCGACCCCCGAAAATGGGAAAAAACCCACTTTTTGGCCCAAAACTGGTTTCACTGGCATTTTCCCGCGCTCAAAAAACGAGGTTCCCGACATTTTTCTTCCGATTTTTTTTGTCACGTGCTAAAATAGAGGTAAAAAATGGACGTACGGACCAAAAAACACGAAATTTCATTTCCGGAAATGGGTTTTTTCGACCCCCGAAAATGGGAAAAAACCCACTTTTCGGCCCAAAACTGGTTTCACTGGCATTTTCACGCGCTCAAAAAACGAGGTTCCCGACATTTTTCTTCCGATTTTTTTGTCACGTGCTAAAATAGAGGTAAAAAATGGACGTACGGACCAAAAAACGCGAAATTTCATTTCCGGAAATGGGTTTTTTCGACCCCCGAAAATGGGCAAAAACCCACTTTTTGGCCAAAAAGTGGTTTCACTGGCATTTTCACGCGCTCAAAAAACGAGGTTCCCGACATTTTTCTTCCGATTTTTTTGTCACGTGCTAAAATAGAGGTAAAAAATGGACGTACGGACCAAAAAACGCCAAATTTCATTTCCGGAAATGGGTTTTTTCGACCCCCGAAAATGGGAAAAAACCCACTTTTTGGCCAAAAACTTGTTTCACTGGCATTTTCACCCGCTCAAAAAACGAGGTTCCCGACATTTTTCTTCCGATTTTTTTTGTCACGTGCTAAAATAGAGGTAAAAAATGGACGTACGGACCAAAAAACGCGAAATTTCATTTCCGAAAATGGGTTTTTTCGACCCCCGAAAATGGGAAAAAACCCACTTTTTGGCCCAAAACTGGTTTCACTGGCATTTTCCCGCGCTCAAAAAACGAGGTTCCCGACATTTTTCTTCCGATTTTTTTTTGTCACGTGCTAAAATAGAGGTAAAAAATGGACGTACGGACCAAAAAACGCGAAATTTCATTTCCGGAAATGGGTTTTTTCGACCCCCGAAAATGGGAAAAAACCCACTTTTTGGCCAAAAACTGGTTTCACTGGCATTTTCACGCGCTCAAAAAATGAAGTTCCCGACATTTTTCTTCCGATTTTTTTGTCACGTGCTAAAATAGAGGTAAAAAATGGACGTACGGACCAAAAAAATACGAAATTTCATTTCGGGAAATGGGTTTTTTCGACCCCCGAAAATGGGAAAAAACCCACTTTTTGGCCCAAAACTGGTTTCACTGGCATTTTCACGCGCTCAAAAAACGAGGTTCCCGACATTTTTCTTCCGATTTTTTTTGTCACGTGCTAAAATAGAGGTAAAAAATGGACGTACGGACCAAAAAACGCGAAATTTCATTTCCGGAAATGGGTTTTTTCGACCCCCGAAAATGGGCAAAAACCCACTTTTTGGCCAAAAACTGGTTTCACTGGCATTTTCACGCGCTCAAAAAATGAGGTTCCCGACATTTTTCTTCCGATTTTTTTGTCACGTGCTAAAATAGAGGTAAAAAATGGACGTACGGACCAAAAAACGCGAAATTTCATTTCCGGAAATGGGTTTTTTCGACCCCCGAAAATGGGCAAAAACCCACTTTTTGGCCAAAAACTGGTTTCACTGGCATTTTCACGCGCTCAAAAAACGAGGTTCCCGACATTTTTCTTCCGATTTTTTTGTCACGTGCTAAAATAGAGGTAAAAAATGGACGTACGGACCAAAAAACGCCAAATTTCATTTCCGGAAATGGGTTTTTTCGACCCCCGAAAATGGGAAAAAACCCACTTTTTGGCCCAAAACTGGTTTCACTGGCATTTTCCCGCGCTCAAAAAACGAGGTTCCCGACATTTTTCTTCCGATTTTTTTTGTCACGTGCTAATATAGAGGTAAAAAATGGACGTACGGACCAAAAAACGCGAAATTTCATTTCCGGAAATGGGTTTTTTCGACCCCCGAAAATGGGAAAAAACCCACTTTTTGGCCAAAAACTGGTTTCACTGGCATTTTCACGCGCTCAAAAAATGAGGTTCCCGACATTTTTCTTCCGATTTTTTTGTCACGTGCTAAAATAGAGGTAAAAAATGGACGTACGGACCAAAAAATACGAAATTTCATTTCGGGAAATGGGTTTTTTCGACCCCCGAAAATGGGAAAAAACCCACTTTTTGGCCCAAAACTGGTTTCACTGGCATTTTCACGCGCTCAAAAAACGAGGTTCCCGACATTTTTCTTCCGATTTTTTTTGTCACGTGCTAAAATAGAGGTAAAAAATGGACGTACGGACCAAAAAACGCGAAATTTCATTTCCGGAAATGGGTTTTTTCGACCCCCGAAAATGGGCAAAAACCCACTTTTTGGCCAAAAACTGGTTTCACTGGCATTTTCACGCGCTCAAAAAATGAGGTTCCCGACATTTTTCTTCCGATTTTTTTGTCACGTGCTAAAATAGAGGTAAAAAATGGACGTACGGACCAAAAAACGCCAAATTTCATTTCCGGAAATGGGTTTTTTCGACCCCCGAAAATGGGAAAAAACCCACTTTTTGGCCAAAAACTTGTTTCACTGGCATTTTCACCCGCTCAAAAAACGAGGTTCCCAACATTTTTCTTCCGATTTTTTTTGTCACGTGCTAAAATAGAGGTAAAAAATGGACGTACGGACCAAAAAACGCGAAATTTCATTTCCGGAAAAGGGTTTTTTCGACCCCCGAAAATGGGAAAAAACCCACTTTTTGGCCCAAAACTGGTTTCACTGGCATTTTCCCGCGCTCAAAAAACGAGGTTCCCGACATTTTTCTTCCGATTTTTTTTGTCACGTGCTAAAATAGAGGTAAAAAATGGACGTACGGACCAAAAAACACGAAATTTCATTTCCGGAAATGGGTTTTTTCGACCCCCGAAAATGGGAAAAAACCCACTTTTTGGCCAAAAACTGGTTTCACTAGCATTTTCACGCGCTCAAAAAATGAGGTTCCCGACATTTTTCTTCCGATTTTTTTGTCACGTGCTAAAATAGAGGTAAAAAATGGACGTACGGACCAAAAAATACGAAATTTCATTTCGGGAAATGGGTTTTTTCGACCCCCGAAAATGGGAAAAAACCCACTTTTTGGCCCAAAACTGGTTTCACGAGCATTTTCACGCGCTCAAAAAACGAGGTTCCCGACATTTTTCTTCCGATTTTTTTTGTCACGTGCTAAAATAGAGGTAAAAAATGGACGTACTGACCAAAAACCACGAAATTTCATTTCCGGAAATGGGTTTTTTCGACCCCCGAAAATGGGAAAAAACCCACTTTTTGGCCAAAAACTGGTTTCACTGGCATTTTCACGCGCTCAAAAAACGAGGTTCCCGACATTTTTCTTCCGATTTTTTTGTCACGTGCTAAAATAGAGGTAAAAAATGGACGTACGGACCAAAAAATACGAAATTTCATTTCGGGAAATGGGTTTTTTCGACCCCCGAAAATGGGAAAAAACCCACTTTTTGGCCCAAAACTGGTTTCACTGGCATTTTCACGCGCTCAAAAAACGAGGTTCCCGACATTTTTCTTCCGATTTTTTTTGTCACGTGCTAAAATAGAGGTAAAAAATGGACGTACTGACCAAAAAACGCGAAATTTCATTTCCGGAAATGGGTTTTTTCGACCCCCGAAAATGGGCAAAAACCCACTTTTTGGCCAAAAACTGGTTTCACTGGCATTTTCACGCGCTCAAAAAACGAGGTTCCCGACATTTTTCTTCCGATTTTTTTGTCACGTGCTAAAATAGAGGTAAAAAATGGACGTACGGACCTAAAAACGCCAAATTTCATTTCCGGAAATGGGTTTTTTCGACCCCCGAAAATGGGAAAAAACCCACTTTTTGGCCAAAAACTGGTTTCACTGGCATTTTCACCCGCTCAAAAATGAGGTCCCCGACATTTTTCTTCCGATTTTTTTTGTCACGTGCTAAAATAGAGGTACAAAATGGACGTACGGACCAAAAAAAGCGAAATTTCATTTCCGAAAATGGGTTTTTTCGACCCCCGAAAATGGGAAAAAACCCACTTTTTGGCCCAAAAATGGTTTCACTGGCATTTTCACGCGCTCAAAAAACGAGGTTCCCGACATTTTTCTTCCGATTTTTTTTGTCACATGCTAAAATAGAGGTACAAAATGGACGTACGGACCAAAAAACGCGAAATTTCATTTCCGGAAATGGGTTTTTTCGACCCCCGAAAATGGGAAAAAACCCACTTTTTGGCCCAAAACTGGTTTCACTGGCATTTTCACGCGCTCAAAAAACGAGGTTCCCGACATTTTTCTTCCGATTTTTTTGTCACGTGCTAAAATAGAGGTAAAAAATGGACGTACGGACCAAAAAACGCCAAATTTCATTTCCGGAAATGGGTTTTTTTCGACCCCCGAAAATGGGAAAAAACCCACTTTTTGGCCAAAAACTTGTTTCACTGGCATTTTCACCCGCTCAAAAAACGAGGTTCCCGACATTTTTCTTCCGATTTTTTTTGTCACGTGCTAAAATAGAGGTAAAAATGGACGTACGGACCAAAAAACGCGAAATTTCATTTCCGAAAATGGGTTTTTTCGACCCCCGAAAATGGGAAAAAACCCACTTTTTGGCCCAAAACTGGTTTCACTGGCATTTTCCCGCGCTCAAAAAACGAGGTTCCCGACATTTTTCTTCCGATTTTTTTTGTCACGTGCTAAAATAGAGGTAAAAAATGGACGTACGGACAAAAAAACGCGAAATTTCATTTCCGGAAATGGGTTTTTTCGACCCCCGAAAATGGGAAAAAACCCACTTTTTGGCCAAAAACTGGTTTCACTGGCATTTTCACGCGCTCAAAAAATGAGGTTCCCGACATTTTTCTTCCGATTTTTTTGTCACGTGCTAAAATAGAGGTAAAAAATGGACGTACGGACCAAAAAATACGAAATTTCATTTCGGGAAATGGGTTTTTTCGACCCCCGAAAATGGGAAAAAACCCACTTTTTGGCCCAAAACTGGTTTCACTGGCATTTTCACGCGCTCAAAAAACGAGGTTCCCTACATTTTTCTTCCGATTTTTTTTGTCACGTGCTAAAATAGAGGTAAAAAATGGACGTACGGACCAAAAAACGCGAAATTTCATTTCCGGAAATGGGTTTTTTCGACCCCCGAAAATGGGCAAAAACCCACTTTTTGGCCAAAAACTGGTTTCACTGGCATTTTCACGCGCTCAAAAACGAGGTTCCCGACATTTTTCTTCCGATTTTTTTGTCACGTGCTAAAATAGAGGTAAAAAATGGACGTACGGACCAAAAAACGCCAAATTTCATTTCCGGAAATGGGTTTTTTCGACCCCCGAAAATGGGAAAAAACCCACTTTTTGGCCAAAAACTTGTTTCACTGGCATTTTCACCCGCTCAAAAAACGAGGTTCCCAACATTTTTCTTCCGATTTTTTTTGTCACGTGCTAAAATAGAGGTAAAAAATGGACGTACGGACCAAAAAACGCGAAATTTCATTTCCGGAAATGGGTTTTTTCGACCCCCGAAAATGGGAAAAAACCCACTTTTTGGCCCAAAACTGGTTTCACTGGCATTTTCCCGCGCTCAAAAAACGAGGTTCCCGACATTTTTCTTCCGATTTTTTTTGTCACGTGCTAAAATAGAGGTAAAAAATGGACGTACGGACCAAAAAACACGAAATTTCATTTCCGGAAATGGGTTTTTTCGACCCCCGAAAATGGGAAAAAACCCACTTTTCGGCCCAAAACTGGTTTCACTGGCATTTTCACGCGCTCAAAAAACGAGGTTCCCGACATTTTTCTTCCGATTTTTTTGTCACGTGCTAAATAGAGGTAAAAAATGGACGTACGGACCAAAAAACGCGAAATTTCATTTCCGGAAATGGGTTTTTTCGACCCCCGAAAATGGGCAAAAACCCACTTTTTGGCCAAAAACTGGTTTCACTGGCATTTTCAGGCGCTCAAAAAACGAGGTTCCCGACATTTTTCTTCCGATTTTTTTGTCACGTGCTAAAATAGAGGTAAAAAATGGACGTACGGACCAAAAAAACGCCAAATTTCATTTCCGGAAATGGGTTTTTTCGACCCCCGAAAATGGGAAAAAACCCACTTTTTGGCCAAAAACTTGTTTCACTGGCATTTTCACCCGCTCAAAAAACGAGGTTCCCGACATTTTTCTTCCGATTTTTTTTGTCACGTGCTAAAATAGAGGTAAAAAATGGACGTACGGACCAAAAAACGCGAAATTTCATTTCCGAAAATGGGTTTTTTCGACCCCCGAAAATGGGAAAAAACCCACTTTTTGGCCCAAAACTGGTTTCACTGGCATTTTCCCGCGCTCAAAAAACGAGGTTCCCGACATTTTTCTTCCGATTTTTTTTGTCACGTGCTAAAATAGAGGTAAAAAATGGACGTACGGACCAAAAAAACGCGAAATTTCATTTCCGGAAATGGGTTTTTTCGACCCCCGAAAATGGGAAAAAACCCACTTTTTGGCCAAAAACTGGTTTCACTGGCATTTTCACGCGCTCAAAAAATGAGGTTCCCGACATTTTTCTTCCGATTTTTTTGTCACGTGCTAAAATAGAGGTAAAAAATGGACATACGGACCAAAAAATACGAAATTTCATTTCGGGAAATGGGTTTTTTCGACCCCCGAAAATGGGAAAAAACCCACTTTTTGGCCCAAAACTGGTTTCACTGGCATTTTCACGCGCTCAAAAAAACGAGGTTCCCGACATTTTTCTTCCGATTTTTTTTGTCACGTGCTAAAATAGAGGTAAAAAATGGACGTACGGACCAAAAAACGCGAAATTTCATTTCCGGAAATGGGTTTTTTCGACCCCCGAAAATGGGCAAAAACCCACTTTTTGGCCAAAAACTGGTTTCACTGGCATTTTCACGCGCTCAAAAAACGAGGTTCCCGACATTTTTCTTCCGATTTTTTTGTCACGTGCTAAAATAGAGGTAAAAAATGGACGTACGGACCAAAAAACGCCAAATTTCATTTCCGGAAATGGGTTTTTTTCGACCCCCGAAAATGGGAAAAAACCCACTTTTTGGCCAAAAACTTGTTTCACTGGCATTTTCACCCGCTCAAAAAACGAGGTTCCCAACATTTTTCTTCCGATTTTTTTTGTCACGTGCTAAAATAGAGGTAAAAAATGGACGTACGGACCAAAAAACGCGAAATTTCATTTCCGGAAATGGGTTTTTTCGACCCCCGAAAATGGGCAAAAACCCACTTTTTGGCCAAAAAGTGGTTTCACTGGCATTTTCACGCGCTCAAAAAACGAGGTTCCCGACATTTTTCTTCCGATTTTTTTGTCACGTGCTAAAATATTTGTCACGTGCTAAAATAGAGGTAAAAAATGGACGTACGGACCAAAAAACGCCAAATTTCATTTCCGGAAATGGGTTTTTTCGACCCCCGAAAATGGGAAAAAACCCACTTTTTGGCCAAAAACTTGTTTCACTGGCATTTTCACCCGCTCAAAAAACGAGGTTCCCGACATTTTTTCTTCCGATTTTTTTTGTCACGTGCTAAAATAGAGGTCAAAAATGGACGTACGGACCAAAAAACGCGAAATTTCATTTCCGAAAATGGGTTTTTTCGACCCCCCGAAAATGGGAAAAAACCCACTTTTTGGCCCAAAACTGGTTTCACTGGCATTTTCCCGCGCTCAAAAAACGAGGTTCCCGACATTTTTCTTCCGATTTTTTTTTGTCACGTGCTAAAATAGAGGTAAAAAATGGACGTACGGACCAAAAAACGCGAAATTTCATTTCCGGAAATGGGTTTTTTCGACCCCCGAAAATGGGAAAAAACCCACTTTTTGGCCAAAAACTGGTTTCACTGGCATTTTCACGCGCTCAAAAAATGAGGTTCCCGACATTTTTCTTCCGATTTTTTTGTCACGTGCTAAAATAGAGGTAAAAAATGGACGTACGGACCAAAAAATACGAAATTTCATTTCGGGAAATGGGTTTTTTCGACCCCCGAAAATGGGAAAAAACCCACTTTTTGGCCCAAAACTGGTTTCACTGGCATTTTCACGCGCTCAAAAAACGAGGTTCCCGACATTTTTCTTCCGATTTTTTTTGTCACGTGCTAAAATAGAGGTAAAAAATGGACGTACGGACCAAAAAACGCGAAATTTCATTTCCGGAAATGGGTTTTTTCGACCCCCGAAAATGGGCAAAAACCCACTTTTTGGCCAAAAACTGGTTTCACTGGCATTTTCACGCGCTCAAAAACGAGGTTCCCGACATTTTTCTTCCGATTTTTTTGTCACGTGCTAAAATAGAGGTAAAAAATGGACGTACGGACCAAAAAACGCCAAATTTCATTTCCGGAAATGGGTTTTTTCGACCCCCGAAAATGGGAAAAAACCCACTTTTTGGCCAAAAACTTGTTTCACTGGCATTTTCACCCGCTCAAAAAACGAGGTTCCCAACATTTTTCTTCCGATTTTTTTTGTCACGTGCTAAAATAGAGGTAAAAAATGGACGTACGGACCAAAAAACGCGAAATTTCATTTCCGGAAATGGGTTTTTTCGACCCCCGAAAATGGGAAAAAACCCACTTTTTGGCCCAAAACTGGTTTCACTGGCATTTTCCCGCGCTCAAAAAACGAGGTTCCCGACATTTTTCTTCCGATTTTTTTTGTCACGTGCTAAAATAGAGGTAAAAAATGGACGTACGGACCAAAAAACACGAAATTTCATTTCCGGAAATGGGTTTTTTCGACCCCCGAAAATGGGAAAAAACCCACTTTTTGGCCAAAAACTGGTTTCACTAGCATTTGCACGCGCTCAAAAAACGAGGTTCCCGACATTTTTCTTCCGATTTTTTTGTCACGTGCTAAAATAGAGGTAAAAAATGGACGTACGGACCAAAAAATACGAAATTTCATTTCGGGAAATGGGTTTTTTCGACCCCCGAAAATGGGAAAAAACCCACTTTTTGGCCCAAAACTGGTTTCACGAGCATTTTCACGCGCTCAAAAAACGAGGTTCCCGACATTTTTCTTCCGATTTTTTTTGTCACGTGCTAAAATAGAGGTAAAAAATGGACGTACTGACCAAAAACCACGAAATTTCATTTCCGGAAATGGGTTTTTTCGACCCCCGAAAATGGGAAAAAACCCACTTTTTGGCCAAAAACTGGTTTCACTGGCATTTTCACGCGCTCAAAAAACGAGGTTCCCGACATTTTTCTTCCGATTTTTTTGTCACGTGCTAAAATAGAGGTAAAAAATGGACGTACGGACCAAAAAATACGAAATTTCATTTCGGGAAATGGGTTTTTTCGACCCCCGAAAATGGGAAAAAACCCACTTTTTGGCCCAAAACTGGTTTCACTGGCATTTTCACGCGCTCAAAAAACGAGGTTCCCGACATTTTTCTTCCGATTTTTTTTGTCACGTGCTAAAATAGAGGTAAAAAATGGACGTACTGACCAAAAAACGCGAAATTTCATTTCCGGAAATGGGTTTTTTCGACCCCCGAAAATGGGCAAAAACCCACTTTTGGCCAAAAACTGGTTTCACTGGCATTTTCACGCGCTCAAAAAACGAGGTTCCCGACATTTTTCTTCCGATTTTTTTGTCACGTGCTAAAATAGAGGTAAAAAATGGACGTACGGACCTAAAAACGCCAAATTTCATTTCCGGAAATGGGTTTTTTCGACCCCCGAAAATGGGAAAAAACCCACTTTTTGGCCCAAAACTGGTTTCATCGGCATTTTCCCCCGCTCAAAAAATGAGGTTCCCGACATTTTTCTTCCGATTTTTTTTGTCACGTGCTAAATAGAGGTAAAAAATGGACGTACGGACCAAAAAACGCGAAATTTCATTTCCGGAAATGGGTTTTTTCGACCCCCGAAAATGGGAAAAAACCCACTTTTTGGCCCAAAAATGGTTTCACTGGCATTTTCACGCGCTCAAAAAACGAGGTTCCCGACATTTTTCTTCCGATTTTTTTTGTCACATGCTAAAATAGAGGTACAAAATGGGCGTACGGACCAAAAAACGCGAAATTTCATTTCCGGAAATGGGTTTTTTCGACCCCCGAAAATGGGAAAAAACCCACTTTTTGGCCCAAAACTGGTTTCACTGGCATTTTCACGCGCTCAAAAAACGAGGTTCCCGACATTTTTCTTCCGATTTTTTTGTCACGTGCTAAAATAGAGGTAAAAAATGGACGTACGGACCAAAAAATACGAAATTTCATTTCGGGAAATGGGTTTTTTCGACCCCCGAAAATGGGAAAAAACCCACTTTTTGGCCCAAAACTGGTTTCACGAGCATTTTCACGCGCTCAAAAAACGAGGTTCCCGACATTTTTCTTCCGATTTTTTTGTCACGTGCTAAAATAGAGGTAAAAAATGGACGTACTGACCAAAAACCACGAAATTTCATTTCCGGAAATGGGTTTTTTCGACCCCCGAAAATGGGAAAAAACCCACTTTTTGGCCAAAAACTGGTTTCACTGGCATTTTCACGCGCTCAAAAAACGAGGTTCCCGACATTTTTCTTCCGATTTTTTTGTCACGTGCTAAAATAGAGGTAAAAAATGGACGTACGGACCAAAAAATACGAAATTTCATTTCGGGAAATGGGTTTTTTCGACCCCCGAAAATGGGAAAAAACCCACTTTTTGGCCCAAAACTGGTTTCACTGGCATTTTCACGCGCTCAAAAAAACGAGGTTCCCGACATTTTTCTTCCGATTTTTTTTGTCACGTGCTAAAATAGAGGTAAAAAATGGACGTACTGACCAAAAAACGCGAAATTTCATTTCCGGAAATGGGTTTTTTCGACCCCCGAAAATGGGCAAAAACCCACTTTTTGGCCAAAAACTGGTTTCACTGGCATTTTCACGCGCTCAAAAAACGAGGTTCCCGACATTTTTCTTCCGATTTTTTTGTCACGTGCTAAAATAGAGGTAAAAAATGGACGTACGGACCTAAAAACGCCAAATTTCATTTCCGGAAATGGGTTTTTTCGACCCCCGAAAATGGGAAAAAACCCACTTTTTGGCCCAAAACTGGTTTCATCGGCATTTTCCCCCCGCTCAAAAAATGAGGTTCCCGACATTTTTCTTCCGATTTTTTTTGTCACGTGCTAAAATAGAGGTAAAAAATGGACGTACGGACCAAAAAACGCGAAATTTCATTTCCGGAAATGGGTTTTTTCGACCCCCGAAAATGGGAAAAAACCCACTTTTTGGCCCAAAAATGGTTTCACTGGCATTTTCACGCGCTCAAAAAACGAGGTTCCCGACATTTTTCTTCCGATTTTTTTGTCACATGCTAAAATAGAGGTACAAAATGGACGTACGGACCAAAAAACGCGAAATTTCATTTCCGGAAATGGGTTTTTTCGACCCCCGAAAATGGGAAAAAACCCACTTTTTGGCCCAAAACTGGTTTCACTGGCATTTTCACGCGCTCAAAAAACGAGGTTCCCGACATTTTTCTTCCGATTTTTTTTGTCACATGCTAAAATAGAGGTACAAAATGGACGTACGGACCAAAAAACGCGAAATTTCATTTCCGGAAATGGGTTTTTTCGACCCCCGAAAATGGGAAAAAACCCACTTTTTGGCCCAAAACTAGTTTCACTGGCATTTTCACGCGCTCAAAAAACGAGGTTCCCGACATTTTTCTTCCGATTTTTTTGTCACGTGCTAAAATAGAGGTAAAAAATGGACGTACGGACCAAAAAACGCAAAATTTCATTTCCGGAAATGGGTTTTTTCGACCCCCGAAAATGGGAAAAAACCCACTTTTTGGCCCAAAACTGGTTTCACTGGCATTTTCACGCGCTCAAAAACGAGGTTCCCGACATTTTTCTTCCGATTTTTTTTGTCACGTGCTAAAATAGAGGTAAAAAATGGACGTACGGACCAAAAAACGCGAAATTTCATTTCGGAAATGGGTTTTTTCGACCCCCGAAAATGGGAAAAAACCCACTTTTTGGCCAAAAACTGGTTTCACTGGCATTTTCACGCGCTCAAAAAATGAGGTTCCCGACATTTTTCTTCCGATTTTTTGTCACGTGCTAAAATAGAGGTAGAAAATGGACGTACGGACCAAAAAACGCGAAATTTCATTTTCGAAAATGGGTTTTTTCGACCCCCGAAAATGGAAAAAACCCACTTTTTGGCCCAAAACTGGTTTCACTGGCATTTTCACGCGCTCAAAAAACGAGGTTCCCGACATTTTTCTTCCGATTTTTTTTTCACGTGCAAAAATAGAGGTAAAAAATGGACGTACGGACCAAAAAACGCGAAATTTCATTTCCGGAAATGGGTTTTTTCGACCCCCAAAAATGGGAAAAACCCCACTTTTTGGCCCAAAACTGGTTTCACTGGCATTTTCCCGCGCTCAAAAACCGAGGTTCCCGACATTTTTCTTCCGATTTTTTTTGTCACGTGCTAAAATAGAGGTAAAAAATGGACGTACGGACCAAAAAACGCGAAATTTCAATTCCGGAAATGGGTTTTTTCGACCCCCGAAAATGGGAAAAAACCCACTTTTTGGCCAAAAACTGGTTTCACTGGCATTTTCACGCGCTCAAAAAACGAGGTTCCCGACATTTTTCTTCCGATTTTTTTGTCACGTGCTAAAATAGAGGTAAAAAATGGACGTACGGACCAAAAAATATGAAATTTCATTTCGGGAAATGGGTTTTTTCGACCCCCGAAAATGGGAAAAAACCCACTTTTTGGCCCAAAACTGGTTTCACGGGCATTTTCACGCGCTCAAAAAACGAGGTTCCCGACATTTTTCTTCCGATTTTTTTTGTCACGTGCTAAAATAGAGGTAAAAATGGACGTACTGACCAAAAAACGCGAAATTTCATTTCCGGAAATGGGTTTTTTCGACCCCCGAAAATGGGAAAAAACCCACTTTTTGGCCAAAAACTTGTTTCACTGGCATTTTCACCCGCTCAAAAAACGAGGTTCCCGACATTTTTCTTCCGATTTTTTTTGTCACGTGCTAAAATAGAGGTAAAAAATGGACGTACGGACCAAAAAACGTGAAATTTCATTTCCGGAAATGGGTTTTTTCGACCCCCGAAAATGGGAAAAAACCCACTTTTTGGCCCAAAACTGGTTTCACTGGCATTTTCCCGCGCTCAAAAAATGAGGTTCCCGACATTTTTCTTCCGATTTTTTTTGTCACGTGCTAAAATAGAGGTAAAAAATGGACGTACGGACCAAAAAACGCGAAATTTCATTTCCGGAAATGGGTTTTTTCGACCCCCGAAAATGGGAAAAAACCCACTTTTTGGCCAAAAACTGGTTTCACTGGCATTTTCACGCGCTCAAAAAACGAGGTTCCCGACATTTTTCTTCCGATTTTTTTGTCACGTGCTAAAATAGAGTAGAAAATGGACGTACGGACCAAAAAACGCGAAATTTCATTTTCGAAAATGGGTTTTTTCGACCCCCGAAAATGGGAAAAAACCCACTTTTTGGCCCAAAACTGGTTTCACTGGCATTTTCACGCGCTCAAAAAACGAGGTTCCCGACATTTTTCTTCCGATTTTTTTTTCACGTGCAAAAATAGAGGTAAAAAATGGACGTACGGACCAAAAAACGCGAAATTTCATTCCGGAAATGGGTTTTTTCGACCCCCAAAAATGGAAAAAACCCACTTTTTGGCCCAAAACTGGTTTCACTGGCATTTTCCCGCGCTCAAAAACCGAGGTTCCCGACATTTTTCTTCCGATTTTTTTTGTCACGTGCTAAAATAGAGGTAAAAAATGGACGTACGGACCAAAAAACGCGAAATTTCAATTCCGGAAATGGGTTTTTTCGACCCCCGAAAATGGGAAAAAACCCACTTTTGGCCAAAAACTGGTTTCACTGGCATTTTCACGCGCTCAAAAAACGAGGTTCCCGACATTTTTCTTCCGATTTTTTGTCACGTGCTAAAATAGAGGTAAAAAATGGACGTACGGACCAAAAAATATGAAATTTCATTTCGGGAAATGGGTTTTTTCGACCCCCGAAAATGGGAAAAAACCCACTTTTTGGCCCAAAACTGGTTTCACGGGCATTTTCACGCGCTCAAAAAACGAGGTTCCCGACATTTTTCTTCCGATTTTTTTTGTCACGTGCTAAAATAGAGGTAAAAAATGGACGTACTGACCAAAAAACGCGAAATTTCATTTCCGGAAATGGGTTTTTTCGACCCCCGAAAATGGGAAAAAACCCACTTTTTGGCCAAAAACTTGTTTCACTGGCATTTTCACCCGCTCAAAAAACGAGGTTCCCGACATTTTTCTTCCGATTTTTTTTGTCACGTGCTAAAATAGAGGTAAAAAATGGACGTACGGACCAAAAAACGTGAAATTTCATTTCCGGAAATGGGTTTTTTCGACCCCCGAAAATGGGAAAAAACCCACTTTTTGGCCCAAAACTGGTTTCACTGGCATTTTCCCGCGCTCAAAAAATGAGGTTCCCGACATTTTTCTTCCGATTTTTTTGTCACGTGCTAAAATAGAGGTAAAAAATGGACGTACGGACCAAAAAACACGAAATTTCATTTCCGGAAATGGGTTTTTTCGACCCCCGAAAATGGGAAAAAACCCACTTTTCGGCCCAAAACTGGTTTCACTGGCATTTTCACGCGCTCAAAAAACGAGGTTCCCGACATTTTTCTTCCGATTTTTTTTGTCACGTGCTAAAATAGAGGTAAAAAATGGACGTACGGACCAAAAAACGCGAAATTTCATTTCCGGAAATGGGTTTTTTCGACCCCCGAAAATGGGCAAAAACCCACTTTTTGGCCAAAAACTGGTTTCACTGGCATTTTCACGCGCTCAAAAAACGAGGTTCCCGACATTTTTCTTCCGATTTTTTTGTCACGTGCTAAAATAGAGGTAAAAAATGGACGTACGGACCAAAAAATGCCAAATTTCATTTCCGGAAATGGGTTTTTTCGACCCCCGAAAATGGGAAAAAACCCACTTTTTGGCCAAAAACTTGTTTCACTGGCATTTTCACCCGCTCAAAAAACGAGGTTCCCGACATTTTTCTTCCGATTTTTTTTGTCACGTGCTAAAATAGAGGTAAAAAATGGACGTACGGACCAAAAAACGCGAAATTTCATTTCCGGAAATGGGTTTTTTCGACCCCCGAAAATGGGAAAAAACCCACTTTTTGGCCCAAAACTGGTTTCACTGGCATTTTCCCGCGCTCAAAAAACGAGGTTCCCGACATTTTTCTTCCGATTTTTTTTGTCACGTGCTAAAATAGAGGTAAAAAATGGACGTACGGACCAAAAAACGCGAAATTTCATTTCCGGAAATGGGTTTTTTCGACCCCCGAAAATGGGAAAAAACCCACTTTTTGGCCAAAAACTGGTTTCACTGGCATTTTCACGCGCTCAAAAAACGAGGTTCCCGACATTTTTCTTCCGATTTTTTTGTCACGTGCTAAAATAGAGGTAAAAAATGGACGTACGGACCAAAAAATACGAAATTTCATTTCGGGAAATGGGTTTTTTCGACCCCCGAAAATGGGAAAAAACCCACTTTTTGGCCCAAAACTGGTTTCACGGGCATTTTCACGCGCTCAAAAAACGAGGTTCCCGACATTTTTCTTCCGATTTTTTTTGTCACGTGCTAAAATAGAGGTAAAAAATGGACGTACGGACCAAAAAACGCGAAATTTCATTTCCGGAAATGGGTTTTTTCGACCCCCGAAAATGGGCAAAAACCCACTTTTTGGCCAAAAACTGGTTTCACTGGCATTTTCACGCGCTCAAAAAACGAGGTTCCCGACATTTTTCTTTCGATTTTTTTGTCACGTGCTAAAATAGAGGTAAAAAATGGACGTACGGACCAAAAAAACGCCAAATTTCATTTCCGGAAATGGGTTTTTTCGACCCCCGAAAATGGGAAAAAACCCACTTTTTGGCCAAAAACTTGTTTCACTGGCATTTTCACCCGCTCAAAAACGAGGTTCCAACATTTTTCTTCCGATTTTTTTTTGTCACGTGCTAAAATAGAGGTAAAAAATGGACGTACGGACTAAAAACGCGAAATTTCATTTCCGGAAATGGGTTTTTTCGACCCCCGAAAATGGAAAAAACCCACATTTTGGCCCAAAACTGGTTTCACTGGCATTTTCCCGCGCTCAAAAAACGAGGTTCCCGACATTTTTCTTCCGATTTTTTTTGTCACGTGCTAAAATAGAGGTAAAAAATGGACGTACGGACCAAAAAACACGAAATTTCATTTCCGGAAATGGGTTTTTTCGACCCCCGAAAATGGGAAAAAACCCACTTTTTGGCCAAAAACTGGTTTCACTAGCATTTTCACGCGCTCAAAAAACGAGGTTCCCGACATTTTTCTTCCGATTTTTTTGTCACGTGCTAAAATAGAGGTAAAAAATGGACGTACGGACCAAAAAATACGAAATTTCATTTCGGGAAATGGGTTTTTTCGACCCCCGAAAATGGGAAAAAACCCACTTTTTGGCCCAAAACTGGTTTCACGGGCATTTTCACGCGCTCAAAAAACGAGGTTCCCGACATTTTTCTTCCGATTTTTTTTGTCACGTGCTAAAATAGAGGTAAAAAATGGACGTACTGACCAAAAACCACGAAATTTCATTTCCGGAAATGAGTTTTTTCGACCCCCGAAAATGGGAAAAAACCCACTTTTTGGCCAAAAACTGGTTTCACTGGCATTTTCACGCGCTCAAAAAACGAGGTTCCCGACATTTTTCTTCCGATTTTTTTGTCACGTGCTAAAATAGAGGTAAAAAATGGACGTACGGACCAAAAAATACGAAATTTCATTTCGGGAAATGGGTTTTTTTCGACCCCCGAAAATGGGAAAAAACCCACTTTTTGGCCCAAAACTGGTTTCACTGGCATTTTCACGCGCTCAAAAAACGAGGTTCCCGACATTTTTCTTCCGATTTTTTTTGTCACGTGCTAAAATAGAGGTAAAAAATGGACGTACTGACCAAAAAACGCGAAATTTCTTTTCCGGAAATGGGTTTTTTTCGACCCCCGAAAATGGGCAAAAACCCACTTTTTGGCCAAAAACTGGTTTCACTGGCATTTTCACGCGCTCAAAAAACGAGGTTCCCGACATTTTTCTTCCGATTTTTTTGTCACGTGCTAAAATAGAGGTAAACAATGGACGTACGGACCTAAAAACGCCAAATTTCATTTCCGGAAATGGGTTTTTTCGCCCCCCGAAAATGGGAAAAAACCCACTTTTTGGCCAAAAACTGGTTTCACTGGCATTTTCACCCGCTCAAAAAACGAGGTCCCCGACATTTTTCTTCCGATTTTTTTTGTCACGTGCTAAAATAGAGGTAAAAAATGGACGTACGGACCAAAAAACGTGAAATTTCATTTCCGGAAATGGGTTTTTTCGACCCCCGAAAATGGGAAAAAACCCACTTTTTGGCCCAAAACTGGTTTCACTGGCATTTTCACGCGCTCAAAAAACGAGGTTCCCGACATTTTTCTTCCGATTTTTTTTGTCACGTGCTAAAATAGAGGTAAAAAATGGACGTACGGACCAAAAAACGCGAAATTTCATTTCCGGAAATGGGTTTTTTCGACCCCCGAAAATGGGAAAAAACCCACTTTTTGGCCAAAAACTGGTTTCACTGGCATTTTCACGCGCTCAAAAAATGAGGTTCCCGACATTTTTCTTCCGATTTTTTTGTCACGTGCTAAAATAGAGGTAGAAAATGGACGTACGGACCAAAAAACGTGAAATTTCATTTTCGAAAATGGGTTTTTTCGACCCCCGAAAATGGGAAAAAACCCACTTTTTGGCCCAAAACTGGTTTCACTGGCATTTTCACGCGCTCAAAAAACGAGGTTCCCGACATTTTTCTTCCGATTTTTTTTTTCACGTGCAAAAATAGAGGTAAAAAATGGACGTACGGACCAAAAAACGCGAAATTTCATTTCCGGAAATGGGTTTTTTCGACCCCCAAAAATGGGAAAAACCCCACTTTTTGGCCCAAAACTGGTTTCACTGGCATTTTCCCGCGCTCAAAAACCGAGGTTCCCGACATTTTTCTTCCGATTTTTTTTGTCACGTGCTAAAATAGAGGTAAAAAATGGACGTACGGACCAAAAAACGCGAAATTTCAATTCCGGAAATGGGTTTTTTCGACCCCCGAAAATGGGAAAAAACCCACTTTTGGCCAAAAACTGGTTTCACTGGCATTTTCACGCGCTCAAAAAACGAGGTTCCCGACATTTTTCTTCCGATTTTTTTGTCACGTGCTAAAATAGAGGTAAAAAATGGACGTACGGACCAAAAAATATGAAATTTCATTTCGGGAAATGGGTTTTTTCGACCCCCGAAAATGGGAAAAAACCCACTTTTTGGCCCAAAACTGGTTTCACGGGCATTTTCACGCGCTCAAAAAACGAGGTTCCCGACATTTTTCTTCCGATTTTTTTTGTCACGTGCTAAAATAGAGGTAAAAAATGGACGTACTGACCAAAAAACGCGAAATTTCATTTCCGGAAATGGGTTTTTTCGACCCCCGAAAATGGGAAAAAACCCACTTTTTGGCCAAAAACTTGTTTCACTGGCATTTTCACCCGCTCAAAAAACGAGGTTCCGACATTTTTCTTCCGATTTTTTTTGTCACGTGCTAAAATAGAGGTAAAAAATGGACGTACGGACCAAAAAAACGTGAAATTTCATTTCCGGAAATGGGTTTTTTCGAC
>JAUIZM010000260.1:0-47227 GCA_030848705.1 Heracleum sosnowskyi | reverse complement strand
AGCAAACCCAGAAGTTCTAAGAAGATTCTCCAACTTAACCAGTTGCATAGCAGTCTGTAGCTTCATAGAATCAGGATCCAGCCTCACAGTCTCTAAAGTTGTACCTCTGTAGATTTTGACTTCATAAGGAAAATGTACAACTTGAGGGCTGGCCTTCATAGCAGAATCTCTAAGCCGGTCATATAGAAGCTCATTCAAGCAAGAAGATCTCTTTACTTTACTCATCAGAATCCACAATTCAGATAGAGATCTTCTTTGTAGGAGGTCAAGAGAAATGGTGAATGACCCTTCAAGCGCACTTGAGACATAGATGAACAATTCTTGCCTCACTTGATCAAATGCAGACGTAATCCTTAGGATATCTTCCTTCAATGCCTTCATATATAATGAGTTGTCTGGATTAACCGTTCTGATCTTCTCAAGCAGCTTCAGAAAAGTAGCATCATTGTTTGTGCCTCTTTGAGGGATATCAAACATCTCCCTTGCCTTATCCCATTTACTTCCTTGCTTCATCCTAACATCCAATCTCCTTTCCTTGACATGAATACTATGAAGACGTTGTTTGTCTTCATGTTCAGCCTTTTGAATTTTCAGCTTCTGAGATATGATGTCGGAGACCTTTGCTTGCTCATCCTCCTTTCTCCTTAGCTCTGCTTGCTATTTCTTCAACTCCTTTTGAAACAAAGGGTCAGGTGTATATAGATCAGCTTCATCTTCCCAATCATCAAAGTTGGCTGCCTCCTCAACCTCCTCCTCACCAAAAGCTTCTTCAGGAATGGTCTTCTCCAGATCACCAGACTCCTCAAAGTGGAAGTCATCCTGTTCACCATGGTAGTAGTAGGCATCATCAAAAGCAGACTCCTCCATTGATTGTTTACCTTTCCCCTTATCTCCTCCAGAAGCTTCTCCAGCTTCCCTCCTTTCCTCTCCTTTCTTCTCCTTCTCCCCCTTAGTTGAGGAATCCTCTACAGTTTGAGCTGTGGAAGCCCTAGGATTCACCTCAGTTGTTCTCCTTATCTCTCCTCTTTTCCTTCCATCTCTTCCTTCATCAGCCTCATCATCCTCATCATCATCTCCCTCAAAGAATGATCTTTGTTCTACAGTAGGTTGATGTGATTCCTTGATCATGTTGTACAGGTGCTTCATCCCTTCATTAAGATGCTCCATTCCTCCTTCAATCCTAGATATCCTTTGCTCATTAAACCTCTGGTTTTCATCAGATGTTTGCAGAATAAAGTCCACCTTGGTAGAAATAGCAGCCATCTCCTTGACACTCTCCGATATCTGAGCATTTGACGTTATAATATCAGAGATGTCTGAAGCCACCAGTACTTGAGATTGTTGGATTGAATTCAGCCTCGGGAGTAGATTATCCTTTAGTCCTTCCAGGTCATCTTTCACAGTACCCAGCTGATTTGATACAGAGGTGGTAGATTGTGCAACCACTTGTGCTTTCAGAAGATTGTTCTCAGCCTGGGTTTCTTGTAACTTCCTTTGTAGATCAGCTAGTTGGTTCAACAAAGCAGTGTTTGTGTCAGTGTGTGCACTCACCTCAATTGCTCTCAGTGGTGTTTCACTCAACTCACGTGCTTGTGTTTCACTCGGTGTTTGATTCATATCTCTCACCACTAACTGTCTGTCAAGATTCTCAGTAGATGTACCTGCAGGAAAAATCACCCTAGCCCCTTCAAGAGAGGTCAGTGGTGGTGCAATGGGAGTTCACAATTCCCGATCCCTGAATGAGTCTGTCAAAATATTTGACATTGTATACTGAATTTCTTCAGGGACAGACTCATCAGGTTGCCTTTCACTTTCACCAGTAAAAACTGCGAGTGAAAAATCCCTTAGGGGAGCCAGAGATGTTCCCTCTGGGAGGGGAGAAAATGATTCTATTATAGATGGCAAAGAATCAGATTTTCCCTCTGATGCCTGTGAAGGCACTTCTACCGTGACAATGGTAGGCACTGTTTCAGAACCTAAGTGCTCTCCTAACAAAGTGTCCTGAGTTTCTTGTATTTGGATGTCTTCTCCCATTGTGAGTAATGGGAGAGTGCTTGACTCATTACAGATTGCCAGGGCCTGATGGCGAATTTCAATAGATTCATCCTGTTCAGAGGATGTCTCCAGAGACTGTTCAATGGCCATTTCAAGGTCCAAGTCCTTTTGGGAGGACATGGATGGGCTTACAGATGTCTCTCTATAGGTTTTTCTTTTCTTTAATGGTGGAGACAGAGCTGTGGGTGCACTCAGTGTTTCTTCACTACTTGACCTTTGTCTTATTAAAGAAGCAGTTCCAGGTTGAGAGGTTAAAGGATTAGACACTGTGTTTGGCTCTCTGACCTGGGATAGAGATTGTGGTTCTACAACCTCTTGGTCTGTCCTATCAACCACTTGGGTTTGAGCAGAGGTGCCAGATGATCCAGAGATAGGATGTATTACCTGTAGTGGCAGTTCCTCTGAAGTTCCAGCTGCAATGACTAGTTGTTGATCAGGAACAAAGGGTTCAAAAGTAGGTAGGTGAATGAAATGAGCCATAAATGGACTTACAACCACTGGTGTCATATTCCATTTACTAGAAGTATGGAGTCTTTGATAGAACTTACTAAAAGTAGTAGGAGAAGGAATAGATACAGCATTTGAAAACAACTCCTTGTGAGCATCAGATAGCACATGATTGATTAAGATAGTGAGAAATCTAGGATAGAAACACCTGACATTTCTACCACTATCATGATCAATCCTGGCATTAGCTACTCTCCTAACCATAAGACTCCAAATAAGATGACCAATGTTAAGTCTAACATTAAACACAATAGCATAAGCAATGTACTGCAACAAGGATGGAATATGTGGAAAATTGCTCTTAGTACAATTGCTGAAAACCTTAGCTAAAGTATCAAATAAGATATCCCATTCACAGACTAGATTTGCTTTACTGAGTTTAGGCAACTCCAAAGGACCTTGATAATGAATTCTGGTGAAAAACTGAATTAATTCATCATCAGAAGGAGTCCTATCAAAGTTATCCCTAGGAAGTTGAAACACTTCACAAAACAAATCCTCAGTAATAGTATATTGTGTGTGCTCAATAGTGAAAGATATAGAATTTAAATTCTCAGAAATTACAGCAGTAGAACACAACAATCTAAGTGGTTCAATCTTTAAATCAGCAGATAAACATATAGCACGACTCACACAACACTGCGAATTTAAAAACTGAATCCAAGGTCGAAAACGATCAATCGGACATCTCAACGGATCAAAATACCCAATGTAATTGTTTTTAACAACCTCAAAATTCTGAGCCATAATTTACTAAGTAAGAATTAACACAGAAAATCAAAAACTTAAATAATTATGAATAATTCGAATTTTAGGAATTTAAAACTAATTAAAATTAATTAAAAATCCAAATTTTCAAAGTTCTCCAAAAATTACCAAATTTTAGTATGTTAATCCTTGACAAAAAATCACACACAGTACTATTTTTAGAATCCAAAAACACCTTCTAAATCACTAAAAACGAATAGGAAAACCCTTTGAAATTCAAAAACTCGAAAACTTAAAACTCAATGAAACTTGGATTTTAAGTACTCGAATTAATGGGCTTGAGAAGATCTATTCAGTGATGGTCTCAGATTTTAAAACTAACAAGAAATGAATTCAGAAACTGAAAAAGAAACGGGCAGCAGTTCGTTTCTTGAAGAACAAAAGAGAGAAAAAAATCCAGTTAAGTAAAAACTTGAACTGTGGTAGTACTCAGTAAACTGTAAAAACAAAAAAATTAGTATATTTATATAACCAGTAGTACTATGGTAAAAGTAAAACCAGTAGTACTAATGGTAAAAATAAAAAACACGGTAGTACTATGGTAATTAAACAAAAAAAAAATAAAATAAAAAGAAAAAGCTTAGTAGTACTATCCAAAACTCGGTAGTACTATCAGAATAATAAAAATAAAAGAAAACAAAAAGAAATGCTAGTAGTACTATACGAATAGAACTAGCAGTACTAAGACCAAAAAAAAACTATAAACTACGGTAGTACTAAGAGAAAAAGAGAAAAAAAAACAAAAACAAACAAAATAAAATAAAATAAAACCTGGTAGGACTAATAAAAAGAACTAGTAGTACTATCACTGGATAGTACTACCGATAGTACTACTAGTTCAAAACTAGTAATACTAACGAAAATAAGAAAATAAAATAGAAAAGCAGTTCTAAATAAAAAGAAAATGCTGAAAAATACTAAAACTTTACAGAAAAATGCAGAAATAATATAGAAATGCATGAAAAATACTTACAAACCTAGAAAAATTCACAGAAAATTCCATAAATCCTAGAAAAATATGCAGAATATTATAGAAATGCATAAAATTAATATAAACTTGCAGAAATATTTAAACAATAATATTTACAATCTGAAAAATATCTCAATAATTCTAAATAAATATATTTTCAATAAAAATACATTTCTCCACCTTAAAAAAAATATGAGAAAGATATTTTTAAAGAAAATAAAATATTCAGAACCATTTAAATCAACAAGCATGCAATTATTAAATGAGAACTCTCAGTGAATATCATTAACAAAACAAAAGAAAATGAATTTTGAAAGAACAAACGTGACAGAGATATTGTTAATCACTAAGACTGTTTAACATACCCAATTTACCAACTAACTTGATAAATGTGGATTCATCAACAGATTTAGTGAATATATCTGCAGTCTGTTCTTCTGTGGGTACAAAATGTAACTCCACAGTTCCATTCATGACATGCTCTCTGATAAAATGATACCTGATATCAATGTGCTTCGTTCTCGAGTGCTGCACAGGGTTGTTGGAGATTGCTATGGCACTTGTATTATCACAAAATATGGGAATTTTGTCTAATGCAAAGCCATAGTCCTTTAATTGATTCTGTATCCATAAGATCTGAGCACAACAGCTTCCAGCAGCAATATATTCAGCTTCTGCTGTTGAATTGGAAACTGTTTGCTGTTTCTTGCTATACCAGGAAATCAACCTACCTCCTAGGAATTGACAACTCCCAGAGGTACTCTTTCTATCCACAACACTACCTGCATAATCAGAATCTGTATATCCAACAAGATTAAAACCAGAATCTTTAGGGTACCAAATACCTAGATTAGGTGTACCCTTAAGATATCTCAAGATTCTTTTCACAGCAACGAGATGAACATCTCTAGGGTCCGCTTGGAACCTTGCACACAAGCATGTAGCATACATAATATCTGGTCTACTAGCAGTAAGATAGAGTAAAGAGCCAATCATACCTCTGTAGCTTGTAACATCTACCTTGATAGATTTGTCAGAAGCTCCAAGTTTGATGGCTGTTGAAGATGGAGTCCTTGCTGATGCTGAATCCTCCATGTGATACTTCTTGAGGAGTTCTTTGAGATACTTGGATTGACAAATAAATATACCATTTGACCTTTGACTTACTTGCAATCCAAGAAAGAACTTCAGCTCACCCATCATACTCATTTCAAACTTACTCTGCATAAGCTCAGCAAATCTCTTACAGAGATTATCATTAGTAGACCCAAATATGATGTCATCCACATAGACTTGGACTAATATCATATCACTTTTGTGTTTCTTTGAAAAAAGAGTTTTGTCTATGATACCTCTAACAAAACCATTTTCTAAAAGAAAACCAGAGAGAGTGTCATACCATTTTCTTGGGGCTTGTTTGAGACCATAGATAGCCTTGAAGAGAAAGTACACAAAGTCCAGCAGCTCCTGATTTTCAAAGCCAGGGGGCTGTTCCACATACACTTCTTCATCAAGTTCACCATTCAGGAATGCACTCTTAACATCCATTTGATAGACTTTAAAATTGGAATAAGCAGCAAATGCTAAGAACATCCTGATAGCCTCAAGTCTAGCCACTGGTGCATAGGTTTCATCATAATCAATGCCTTCAGCTTGAGAATACCCTTGTGCAACCAGTCTTGCCTTGTTTCTAGTAACAATGCCATCCTCATCTAGCTTGTTCCTGTATACCCATCTTGTACCGACTACTTTCTTGTTCTTTGGCCTGGGTACAAGCTTCCAGACTTGTTGTTGTTCAAATTGATTGAGTTCATCTTGCATAGCAATCACCCAATCTGGATCAGTCAGTGCTTCCTCAGTTTTCTTTGGCTCCATTTTAGAAAGGAATGCTGAGAAAAGACATTCATTCTGAGAAGCACTTCTAGTTTTAACTCCAACATTTGGATCACCAAGGATCAGCTCAAAAGGATGAGCTCTATTCCAAACAGTCTGTCTTGGAAGATTTGATCTTGATGATTCACCTTGAAATTCACTTTGATGTTGTGAGTGACTAGTTGATCCTTCATTTGCTCCCCCTGAGTTGTTGCCTGTATGCCTTGATGATTCTTCTCCAGTGTTGGTGGTATCTCCATTGTTACCAGTGTTTCCACCACCATCACCATGATCATTATCATCATTGTTATTATCATCACCAGCAATAACTTCAGGTGAGACTTCATCATCTGATTCTGAGTCTGGCAAGTTATCAAACTTCAGCTTTTCAGATGAGTCTTCTTTTTGGATACTGGGGAACTTAGTGTCATCAAAAGTAACACTGACACTTTCCTTTACTGTGTGACTGCCAACCACATAGACCCTGTAAGATCTTCTGGAATATCCAACAAAAATAGCTTCTTGTGCCTTTGCATCAAACTTGCCACGTTTAACATTGTCATCTATAAGCACAAAGCATCTTGCTCCAAATACATGAAAGTACTTGACAGTTGGTTTCTTGTTGTTCATGATCTCATACGGAGTCTTCATTAAGTCCTTGTTGATTAACGTTCGATTCTGAGTATAACAAGCTGTATTCGCTACTTCAGCCCAAAAGTACGTTGGAAGTTTGGACTCACTTAACATAGTCCTTGCAGCTTCAATCAATGTACGATTCTTTCTTTCTACTACTCCATTTTGTTGAGGAGTTCTAGGGGCAGAATACTGTCTTGTTATTCCTTTATCAGCACAAAAGTCATTTAGAATGGCATTCTTGAATTCAGTACCATTATCTGACCTTATGGCTCTAACAGGGAATCTAGAATCCAGCTCAATCAACTTCACATGGCCAATCACCAGAAATGGGGTCTCATCCTTGGAATGTAGGAATAAAACCCATGTGTATTTAGAATAGTCATCAACAATCACAAGTGCATATTGTTTCTTTGACATGGACATCACATTAACTGGACCAAACAAATCCATGTGCAGTAGCTGAAGAGGTTCAGTTATTGATGATGTATCAGTGCCCTTGTGAGAAGCTTTCTTTGACTTTCCTTTCTGACATGCCTCACACAGTCCTTCCTGTGTAAATTCCATCTGAGGCAAACCTCTAAATAATTCCCTCTTGACTAAAGAGTTCATAGTTTTGAAGTTAAGGTGAGACATCTTCTTGTGCCATAGCCAACTATCATCTGATGAAGCTTTAGCATAAAAACAATTAACTTCATCTTTGAATTCCGAGTTCAGATCAGCTATGAACAAGTCACCTTTCCTTACTCCTTGAAGAGCAGGCTTTCCATTCTTCTTGTGAAGGATCTGGCACTTCTCTCTTTCAAAGGAAACAGAATATCCTCTGTCACAGAACTGACTGATGCTGAGAAGATTGAACGTCAGACCTTCCACAAATGAAACATCTTCAATGATAACATTTCCGTACTTCAAACAGCCATATCCTTTCGTAATACCCTTGCTGTTATCTCCAAAGGTTACTACTGGGCCAGCTTTTTCAACCATATCTGATAGCAGGGCTCTATCTCCGGTCATATGCCTTGAACAGCCACTGTCAAGAACCCATATAACACGGCTTACCTGTTTAACTCCCTGCAATACCAGATTGATTAGTCCTTCCTCGGAACCCACACTTGATTGGGTCCGGCATACTTAAAGAATTGGCCTTTGTCAGGCAAAACAACATTTTTAACTACAACTACTTCAACCTCTTTCACATAAGAGCGTTTCCATTTATAGCCAGCCTTAACACATTTCTGAGTAGGCTTAGGGATAAATGAATCCACTCTAGTCTGAGGAGGACTAGTAGTCTTTGCTTTAACATGCTTCTTATTATTAACATGTTGACGTGGAGCAGTCTTATCACTAGATACATGCTTTTTATTAAAGAAAGCATACATAACATTAAAAGCACAAGACATGCAATTACTCACACCACATACTTTATGAGAAGAATTAACAGCAGGCATGTTAGTTCTACAGTTGTTTTGATCCAACTTATGGATATCTGATTTAGTCTTTTTAGTTGTAGCAACTTTGACTGGAATATCAGATATGCACTTTTTGGATTGCTCAGCTTCTAAAGCAACATCTTCTTCATGAATCTCCTCAGCAATAATGATAGAGTATTCATTCATAGGCTCTGCCTCAGACTCCTTACAGAAGGGTGTTTTAATACCCTTAAGTATATATGGAACAGCCTTCCCTTCAGATTTAAAGTTACAAGGGGAATTAATTCCAAGAAGTCCAATAGCCTCATTATAATCATACCCTATACTGACATGATTACCAACAGCTTGCTTATTGAGAATCTCTTTAGCTGTCTTACATGAGCTAAAATAGGCATTAGCTTTAGTCTTGAGCTCACTAATCTCTTTCTTAAGAATGGTTTCCAGTTGAATATAACATTTAACCCTATTCTCAAGAAAAGCTATTTTCTCAACAAGTTCATCCTGATTAACATGCACTAGTTTTAATTCTTTTATCTCATTTTCAAGATTTGTGTTCAAAAGAATTATTCTATCATTTTCAGTGCGAGCACATTCTAAGGTGCCACCAAGATGACGAATCATTTCAGTATCAGTAAACATTACCTCTGACATGTGTGCAGATGAAGTGCTTGCCTCTTTAGCCACTAAAGCAAGGTTCCCAATCTCACCTGCTTCCTCATCACTGTCAGTGTCATCCCAACTCTTTCCTTCAGCAACATAAGCTTTCCCAATCTTGTTCTTCTTGCTAGAATCAAATGTGTTTCTAGTCACTTGCTTTGGCTTTCTGCATTCAGTAGCAAAGTGACCCAACTCATTGCAATTGTAGCATCTGATTGCGCTCCTTTCCACAGTTCCAGTTTTGTAGCCACCCCTTGTGCCACTTGAAGATGAAGAACCACCTCTCTGAAACCTGGGTCTGAACTTAAGATTGGGATTCCTCTTGAATCTAAACTTCCCAAACTTTCTGACTATCAAAGCCAAATCACCATCCTCCAGCTGATCAAGTTCTTCTAAGGAATAGAAGTCCCCACCAGATTGATCAATGGATGTTAATCCATATTCAGCATCAATAACATTCATGTTAGAACTGGAAGGTTGAACATGCTTCACTTCCAGTTTCTGTGGGACTTCAGCAGCCAATGCAGTAGAGGTACCAACAATCTTCCCAGTTCCATACAGCTCCCTTTGTTGAATCTGCTCCAGCTCATAGGTCTTCAGAACACCATACAATCTCTCCAAAGCAATTTCATTCATATCTCTTGCTTCTCTAATGGCAGAAATTTTGTGCTCCAAATGAGGTGGAAGTGTAAGAAGGAACTTCTTGTTAATCTCCTTGTTGGTGTAGTGCTTCCCATTGAGATTCAGATCATTGATTAACTTGTTATATCTCTCAAAAACCTGAGAGATACCTTCACCAGGGTTTGATCTGAAATGCTCATATTGTGAGGTGAGAATCTCCAGCATATTCTCCCTAACTTCCTCTGTCCCCTCATTGATTATCTCTATAGTTGCCCAAATGTGTTTAGCAGTATCACAGTTGAGAACATGATTATGCATGATTGGATCAAGACAATCAATAAGGATCAACTGAAGACAGGAATCCAAGGTAACATCCTCTTTCTCATCAGGAGTGCAATCCTTGGCATCTTTAGGGTACATTCTGGCAGCCCTAGTCACAACATTATTCTCAATGAGTTCTCCCTCAATAATCATAGGGACTTTGGGACCGTTCTTCAGCACATCAATGTATTTAGGATTTGCAACCTTAAGAAATAGAAGCATTTTCTTCTTCCACATTGGATAATGCTCCTTGCTGAATATAGGGATTTTGACAGTACCAACTTTCTGTGTAGTAGACATCTTTTGAGATTTTTAGGAAAAGATAAAAAATCAGAGTTTAAAAGAAAAATCTCAAAACAATTGGATCTTTGATTTGTATATCAATCAAAAGGCTCTGATGCCAATTGTTAGGTCCTGATAAGTTTGTAGAAGGGGGGTTGAATACAAACTTATCAGGACCTAACAAGGGCGGTGTTGGATCATCAGGATCTCCTAGGGGAAACAAAACAGTGAGATCACCCCTTGGGGCTTCAGCCCTATTGTTTTTCCTTGGTGTTGGGTCCAGGTTGATCACCGGGACTCTTTCTCGATTTTGTGATCTTGCAGCCTCCTCTTCTGCCAACAGTTTTTTGAGCTTTGCAGCCTCGGCTTCAAGAGACACAAGTTTTTCTTTAGTAGTCTCCCGATTGGTTTGGGAGGAACGTCTCCTTCTTAGGGCAACGTCCCTCTCATCTCCTGTTGAGTAATTCTCATCCTCGGTGTATGGACCTGAATAGTCTTGAAAAGGGGCTCGTCTAGCTTGGGGTCCCAGACCTTGGATGTAAGGGGGCACATACGCCTCATGGTAGATTGGATTAGTTCCACTACTGCCCGCTGGGGGTCGGGATGGCATACCATAAGTTTGCATACCGAGAGTTTGAGTCGTGTATTCAGAGAGATCCGTGGTGTGAAGTTGAAGGCCACGTGGGCCGTTTGCGAGCAGTGAAGAGGTTGTGATTGGTTGCTGGTGAACGATCTCTTGTGGATTTGGCCCATGAACGACCATTTGTAGGGGATTCGTCCCTTCAGCGGTAATTGGGACTTCCAGTCCTTGAGTGGTAGTGATGGGGATATTTGTCCCTTCAGCGCCAGTGATTGGCGGTGGTTGGCTTCCATGAGTCTTTGTTGCAGAGGTAAGAGGAAGTCCATCAGAAGTATGAGGATCGCGAATTGTTCTTCGTGTGTTTGTCATGGTTGATGTTGTTTTCCCACAGACGGCGCCAAATGTTGTGGATTAAAAAACGTGCTTTGTGAATTTAATGCTAGGATTAATGAGCTTCGAGTTTTAATGGCTGCACTCGTGTTTCCGGACTAAATTGGTCCTCACAAGATGCCTACGTATCTCAAATTGTTATTGAGAATCAAGCCAAAGACGTAGTTCTGATTGTAGGATCAGGGACCTTATATAGGCGTCTGGAGCCTAGTATTTATGGTATGTTTAGGAGTCTTAGAGAATAAGTCTCCTTTTTGATATTGGATAAACATTGTATTGTTTGCAGGATAAGTCTTTTCCTTGTCGATAAAGGCTATGACTCATTAATTGCCTTTAATTGGGATTCTGGATCCTTCTTTGACCAATTTGCCATAATTTGAGCTCTTTTAATGAGCTGTATATTTTCTCTATTCATTAATTACGAAATTAATGAATAATTAGGGTGTCGGGCCTTAAATATCGGCCTTTTGTTTGACTAGTCAATTATATTTCTATAATTACTTTTCTGACCATATCAGGACTGCACCTCATATTTTTGGAAAACAGAGATTTTAGTGATAACAAATCTAAAAGGTAATATGTTTTAATTTAAAGATAATTTTCATGATATTTTTGGAAAA
The DNA here is from genome assembly GCA_030848705.1 of Heracleum sosnowskyi. Taxonomy (NCBI): domain Eukaryota; kingdom Viridiplantae; phylum Streptophyta; class Magnoliopsida; order Apiales; family Apiaceae; genus Heracleum; species Heracleum sosnowskyi. Next base: position 35,521 of record JAUIZM010000260.1, on the reverse strand, counting down.
AACAGTATATTTTGTTAGAAAAAAATATTTTAATTATAAAAGACAATTATCTAGTTACTATTTTTATATTTTTTTATTATTTATTAAATAAAATAAAAGATCGAAAACCGACCGAAAACCGAAAACCAAAACTTTCAGTGTTTCGACTTTAATAATATAGTATAGATTAATACTAAAGAGTAATATTATATAAGAAATGTGGTTGAAATCTACATATAGAGAGAGTTTATTTTTAAGAAATATTTAATATGTTGGAAGTCCAGTAAACTTGTTCTTATCCATTTCACTTTTAATGAATACTAGCCAATAACCTGTGCAAGGCACGGGCCTTAAAAATAATAAACTAAAAAATTTAATGTGAACGAAAAATATTAAAATAAAAGTAAAAATTAATATGATAAATTATAAAATGAGAAACTTAAATATTTATTAGAAAATAAAAAAATATAAAAAAAATACAAATGAGGCCGAGGAAGATAAATGATGTATTATTAATATTATTTTATAATAAAATAATATTAATAATAAGGATAGATAGACAATCTAACATGTTTTAATTAAAAAAAAGTAATTGACCGTGATATTTTTAGAAGTGTTTTAATTATATTAATTGTATTTATTAAATAAATATGTTGACATGTTAAAATAAGTAAGTTTTTTTAATAAGGACAAATAGAAAAGTTAACATGTTTTAATTAAAAAAAAGTAACTGCACGTAATATTTTTAGATGTGTTTTAATTATATTAATTTTATGTGTTAAAATAGGTAAGTTTTTTTAAATAATTAAAAGTATTAAAATAGGTTTGAAAATATATAAGTTGCACTTGATATTTTTGGAAAAGAGAGATTTTAATGATAACAAATATAAAAAGTAATATATTTTAATTTAAAGATAATTGTCCGTGATATTTTTGGAAAATAAGTAGATTTTATTAGAAAAAAATGTTTTAACTATAAAAGGCAATCAGCTAGTTACTATTTTTATATTATTTATTAAATAGAGTATTAAAATAGGTTTTAAAATAAATAAGTAAGGATTGCACCTCATATTTTTGGAAAATAGGGATTTTAGTGATGATGTGTTTTAATTATATTAATTGTATTTGTTAAAAAAAATACGCTCACTTGTTAAAATAGGTAAGTTTTTTTTTAATAATTAAAAGTATTAAAATAAGTTTTAAAATATATAAGTAAGAGTTGCACTTGATATTTTTGAAAAATAGAGATTTTAGTGATAACAAATATAAAATGTAATATATTTTAATTTAAAGGTAATTGCCCGTAATATTTTTGGAAAAGAAGTAGATTTTGTTAGAAAAAAATGTTTTAATTATAAAAGGCAATCAGCTAGTTAATATTTTTATATTATTTTATTATTTATTAAATAGAGTATTGTTAGGTCCTGATAAGTTTGTAGAAGGGGGGTTGAATACAAACTATACCGTTTTATCGAATTTGTCCTTTAAAAGATTTAACTGTTTAGAACAAATTAGTGCGGAATAAAAACTGAAACAATATTCAAGTTAAATAGAAACTCTATTAAACTTGAGGAGTGTTACAACTTTGATCACTGATTACAAAGAACTTAATAAAACAAATCTAGAATAAATTCGACATGAATTTATCTATTTTTGTAATAAAAAGGATCGAATACTAAAAAGTAGTTCGATATAAAATCTAGGGATTATGATCCGCTAGAAAGCTAAAGCAGTACAAGTGAAATGATTCTTATGGATTTAATGTTAAAAACAAATCAAGAATTAATTCACTGGCAGAATTAATGGCTTTGCTGTTTTAAGGAAATGAAGACAGTCGAATTAGTTTTGATATTGAATGCTCTGTGTTCTTTCTTCTGTGTTGTAATAATATGATTGTCAAGTCTCCTGCCTTGCATTAATACCTTTGCTTTTCTATAATCAACCCACGTGCAAATCCACTTGACAGTTCTGAATTTGTACTAGGAAGACAAGCAGAAAAACTATCATTTTGGCCTTGGAAGACTCTCGGGAAGACTAGGAATGGCTTAGGAAGACTTTCGGGAAAACTAGGGATTGGCCTAGGAAGACTTTCGGGAAGACTCACCTGTGAGTCTTCCTAGCTTAAAAAACTAAGTCTTCCTAGTTCAATCCTAAGTCTTCCTAGTTCAATTTCATTCTAATTTAAATAATTAATTAAATAAATTATGTATTAAATTAATTCTTCACAGAATTAAATTAATAAATAATATACTTAATAATACTAATTATTTATAAGAGAATAAATAGAATTAGTTGACTTCTTAAACAATTCCAGAATCACTTAAAACTTAGATAATAAACAAACACAATAGTACGTTGACACTCGATGCACTGTCTGGTTCATGAGTGACTAACGACAATGTCTGTTCTTTATCTATTTAACTTTAAGCAGTGATTCACTACCTTCTCATTCAAGAACTCCGTAATCAGTATCTTTTTCTGTCACCACTTGAAATCTCTGTCACTTTAATAAATCCACTGAGCTTGAATACTTCATTAAGGCTTGATCAATAAATTGAGCTTCTTTCAATGTAGAATAACTTCAAGTCTGTAGATGACTTTAATCTTCATTCTTTGACAGATATAACCTTCTGAGATTCCTGTGACATTTGATTTTTATTATTTACTTATTACATCTTAATTAAAGTTGAGTAGAATCCTCGGTGTTTACAAATAGGACTAGACATATGCCTTTCAATCTCCCCCTATTTGTTTGTTAGACAATAACAACCAAATACCTCTAGAGGATAACTCAACTAAAACAAGAAAAGATAAGACTTTTAAGAGCCAAGCAAATAATAAAAAGTTCTGGATTAAATATAACAATTTCCAGATTCAAACAGTAACGATAAATACAAGATAGATGTTCCTCTAGACTGAACATATGAATACATTTATCCTATCTTGAATCACCTAAGCTCTAAACATTTAATATTTACAAACAGAGCTTTTTCAAATTTCAGACTCAATCATCTCTCCTTCTTCAAGTGCTTCAAGCAAATCCTTGTCCAGAACACGATCAGATTCAGAAGTAATGCCACTAGGTCTGACAGGTTGAGTTGTGACTTTCTTCAGCCTATTCTTCATTTGATGATATCTTTTGATATTTGCTATGCAATAGTCTTGAATCAAATCAGCAACTTCTGTCTTCTCTTGTGTAGCAAATCCTGAAGTCCTCAACATGTTCTCCAAGTAGACAAGATGCTTGGCAGGAAAATCCTTCAGAGATATTGGATCCACACCACAAGTCTGAAGTGCCCTTCCTTTAAAAAATTTTACTTCATAAGGCACTTCCACCACTTGTGGACTAGCTTTCATTGCAAAGTCTCTTAGCTGATCATGCAACAGCTCAGCTAATGGAGAAGTTCTTTTTACCTTGCACATGAAGACCCATAGTTCAGAGAGAGTTCTGCTTTCCAGAAGATTGAGAGACACTAAGAAAGTTCCCTCATTATGAGTATAAACATAGATCTTCAACTCCTCTCTAACTCTGTCATATCCAGTTGAGATCCTTGAAATCTCTGCATGAAGAGCTTTCATATATACTGTGTTGTCTGGATTGACCTTCTTGTATCTTTCCAACATGCTAAAAAACTTTCCATCATTATCTGAACCTGTTGAATGTGAAAACATATCTCTAGCTCTATCCCATTCTTCTCCAAGCTTCAGCCTCACATATAACTTCCTGTCCTTGACCTTTATATCATGAAGCCGTTGCTTTTCTTGATGTTCAGCTTTTTGGATAACTAGATGCTTTGTAATGATGTCAGAAACTTTAGCATTCTCCTCCTCTCTTCTCTTTAGATCAGCTTTCTGTCTTAACAGCTCAGCTTCAAAGGCAGGATCCACTTCAGGTTCATCTTCCCAGTCAGCATAGTCAGCCTCTCCTTCAACCTCCACTTCACCAAAGATATCTTCAGGGTTTTCTTCAGATTCAATATTGTCAAAATCTCCCTGTTCACCTTGATAGTAGTCAGCATCAGAAAAAGTTAACCTCTGCTTTCCTTTGTCCTTTACAGAACCAGAACCTCCAGCTTCTCCTCCTCTTTGTTTCTCCACATTCTCCCCCTTAGTTGAGGAATCCTCTACAGTTTGAGCTGTGGAAGCCCTAGGATTCACCTCAGACGTTCTCCTTATCTCTCCTCTATCTCCTCTTTCATCAGCATCATCCTGATCCTCATCATCTCCCTCAAAGAAAATTCTTTGCTCTTCAGTAGGTTGATGTGAATTCTTGATCATATTATACAAGTGCTTCATACCTTCATTCAGATGCTCCATTCCTCCTTCTATCTTGAAAATCCTTTCTTCATTAAACTTTTGATTTTCATCAGCTGTTTGCAGAATAAAGTCCACCTTGGTAGAAATGGCAGCTATCTCCCTGACATTCTCTGATATTTGAGCATTTGACATTGTAAGATCAGAGATGTCTGAAGCCACTAGTACTTGAGATTGTTGGATTGAATTCAGCTTCGGGAGGAGATTATCCTTCAATCCTTGTAGGTCATCTTTCACAGTACCCAGCTGATTTGATACAGAGGTGGTAGATTGTGCAACCACTTGTGCTTTTAGAATTGTGTTTTCAGCCTGGGTCTCTTGCAACTTCTTCTGTAGATCAGCTAGCTGTTTTAACAAAGCAGTGTTTGTGTCAGTGTGTGCACTCACCTCAATTGCTCTCAGTGGTGTTTCACTCAACTCACGTGCTTGTGTTTCACTCGGTGTTTGACTCATATCTCTCACCACTAACTGTCTGTCTAGATTCTCAGTGGATGTACCTGCAGTAAAAATCACCCTAGCCCCTTCAAGAGAGGTCAGTGGTGGTGCAATGGGAGTTCGCGAATCCCAATCCCCAATGAATTCCAAATCAGATTGAATTTGAAACTGAATTGCTTCAGTGTTGGATTCATTAGGTTGCCTTCCACTTTCTCCAGTAAAAACTGCGAGTGGAAAATCCCTTAAGGGAGCCAGAGATGTTCCCTCTGGGAGGGGAGAAAATGATTCTATTTGAGTTGGCGAAGAATCAGATTTTCCCTCAGATGCCTGTGAAGGCACTTCTACCGTAACTATGGTAGGCACTGTTTCAAAGTCAAAAGTAAAGTGCTCTCCTGACATGGTGTCCTGAGTGTCATCTAGATGGATATCTTCTCCCATTGTGAGTAATGGGAGTGTGCTTGACTCAGTACAAGATGCCATGGCCCGATGGCGAATTTCAATAGATCCACCCTGTTGAGAGGATGTCTCCAGAGACTGTGTAGTGGCCATATCAATGTCCATATCCTTTTGAGAGGATACAGATGGGCTAACAGTTGTCTCCCTATAGGTTTTTCTTTTCTTTAAGGGTGGAGACAGAGCTGTGGGAACACTCATTTCAGCTATATCACTAACATTTCTTGAACTGGTTTGTACATTAGGCTCAGATTGTGTTTCAGGAGTGTTTGACTCTCTGTTTGGCTCTATGACCTGGGTCAGAGACTGTGGATCTACAATCTCTGGGTCAGCCCTAACAACCACTTGGGTTTCAATTGAAGTACCAGAAGAAGAACCAAGGTTAGGAATAACTACCTGCAGTGGTACTGGATGTGGTTCGGGAACTTGTTCACCAAAGATAGGAAGATTAATGAATTGTCTCATGAATGGTGAAACAAGAACAGGTATGGTGGTAAATTTGGATGAGACATCAAGTCTAGTATAGAATTTGGTGTCTGTGGTTGGAGAGGTTTCAAATCTAGCTTCTCGAAACAGTTCTACCTGCTCAGCAGTGAGAAGATGATTAATGATAAGAGTTAGAAAGCGAGGGTACCAACACCTTACTTTCACACCATTATCAGAATCTCTCCTAGAGTGAGCAAGCCTGTTGAGCAAAAGGTTCCACAGAATCTCAGCAAAATTCAATCTACGACCAAATACTATAGCATAGGCAATGTATTGATTAAGACTGGTAATGCAATGAAAGTTTGTTTTTGTGCAGTTACCAAATACCCTAGCTATAGTATCAAAGAACAGATCCCATTCCCTTACAACAAAAGTTTTTGACAATTTTACCATTTGAAAGGGACCCTGATAATGAATATTCACAAAGAACTGTGTTAACTCATCATCAGTGGGTAATGGATCAAACCTGTCCTTTGGAAAATGCAACACATCACAAAATAAATCAAAAGTAACTGTATATTGCTGATTGAGAATATTGAAAGTAAAAGATTTTGAATTGTCAGCAATAACAGCACTTGAACACAACATCCTTAATGGATCAATTTTCAGAAGTGCATTGGCACAAATAGCATAACTAACACAAGTATTGCTATTTAAAAATTGAATCCACGGTCTGAAACGTTCCACCTTACACTTTAACGGATCAAAATACCCAACAAAATTATTTAAAACTAATTCAAAATTATTAGGATCCATTTTAAATAAGACACTAAAAATTTTAATTAATTAAAAATAAAAATAAAATTTTAGGGATTTTTAGAATTAATTAAAATTACAAAAATCCACAAAATTAAATTTTACCAAAATTAATTACTTTGCAAATTTTAGATCCTAAAAAAATTCGAATTACACTTTGAAATGCAAACTAAATTGGGTAAGTGATTTCAAGAACACACACACAGTAAACACACACAGTACTTAGATACAGAAAAACAAAGATCACTAAAACAAGAAAATCACTTAGCAAACCAAGAACACTTAAGTCGAAAGGAAATGAAAAAGGAAAAAAAATGGACAGCAATTCGACTTATTTTTCTTGAATTAGAAAGAACACAAAAGTTTTGCTAAGTAAAAACTTGAGCAAGAATGATTAAAGATCAATGAATCTGCAGGAAATGAGAGAATTCGAATGGGGAGGGTTTGAAAAACTTGAAAACCGAAAAGAAACTGTTAAGGCAAAAAAAAATAAGAAGTGCAGTGTATGTACGTGTGTATCTATATATATTAGAATAAAAAATAAACTGTAAAGAAAAGATATTGAACGGGTTTTTTTTTTAAATTTGTATTGGGAAGACAATCGGGAAGACTTAGGATAGTCTTCCCGGTAGTCTTCCTAATACAAATTAGTAAGTTTTCCGGAAAAATGATTTAAAGAAAAACAGAAATAAAACTTTTAATTCATAGTCTTCCTGATAGTCTTCCTAGTTCAAAAAACTGGGAAGACTTAGGAAAAGACTTAAAATTAAAAGGAAAAAACAAAAAACAAAAAGAAAATTTACATTGTTTTCCCGGTAGTCTTCCTAGTGTAAAACTGGGAAGACTTACCAAAAAATTCAGAATAAAATCCGAATATTAAAAAGAAAAAGCTGAACAACTAAGAAAAATGCAAGAAAAAATATATAAAATTCTAGAAAAATTCACAGAAAATTCCATAAATCCTAGAAAAATATGCAGAATATTAGAAATGCATAAAATTAATATAAACTTGCAGAAAAATTCAAACAACAATATTTACAATCTGAAAAATATCTAAATAATTCTAAATAAATATATTTTCAATAAAAATACATTTCTCCATTTAAAAAATATGAGAAAAATATTTTTAAAGAAAATAAATTATTCAGAGTTATTTAAATACACAAGCAAGTAATATTAACAGAGAATTAGCAGCAAATATTAGTTAAATGACAAGAGAAAATGAATTTTGAAATAACAAACCTGACAGATATATTGTTAATCACTAAGACTGTTTAACATACCCAATTTACCAACTAACTTGATAAATGTGGATTCATCAACAGATTTAGTGAATATATCTGCAGTCTGTTCTTCTGTGGGTACAAAATGTAACTCCACAGTTCCATTCATGACATGCTCTCTGATAAAATGATACCTGATATCAATGTGCTTCGTTCTCGAGTGCTGCACAGGGTTGTTGGAGATTGCTATGGCACTTGTATTATCACAAAATATGGGGATTTTGTCTAATGCAAAGCCATAGTCCTTTAATTGATTCCGTATCCATAAGATCTGAGCACAACAGCTTCCAGCAGCAATATATTCAGCTTCTGCTGTTGAATTGGAAACTGTTTGCTGTTTCTTGCTATACCAGGAAATCAACCTACCTCCTAGGAATTGACAACTCCCAGAGGTACTCTTTCTATCCACAACACTACCTGCATAATCAGAATCTGTATATCCAACAAGATTAAAACCTGAATCTTTAGGGTACCAGATACCTAGATTAGGTGTACCCTTAAGATATCTCAAGATTCTTTTCACAGCAACGAGATGAACATCTCTAGGGTCCGCTTGGAACCTTGCACACAAGCATGTAGAATACATAATATCTGGTCTACTAGCAGTAAGATAGAGTAAGGAGCCAATCATACCCCTGTAGCTTGTAACATCTACCTTGATAGATTTGTCAGAAGCTCCAAGTTTGATTCCTGTTGGAGATGGAGTCCTTGCTGATGCTGAATCCTCCATGTGATACTTCTTGAGGAGTTCTTTGAGATACTTGGATTGACAAATAAATATTCCATTTGACCTTTGACTTACTTGTAATCCAAGAAAGAACTTCAGCTCACCCATCATACTCATTTCAAACTTACTCTGCATTAGCTCAGCAAATCTCTTACAGAGATTATCATTAGTAGACCCAAATATGATGTCATCCACATAGACTTGGACTAATATCATATCACTTTTGTGTTTCTTTGAAAAAAGAGTTTTGTCTATGATACCTCTAACAAAACCATTTTCTAAAAGAAAACCAGAGAGAGTGTCATACCATTTTCTTGGGGCTTGCTTGAGACCATAGATAGCCTTGAAGAGAAAGTACACAAAGTCCAGCAGCTCCTGATTTTCAAAGCCAGGGGGCTGTTCCACATACACTTCTTCATCAAGTTCACCATTCAGGAATGCACTCTTAACATCCATTTGATAGACTTTAAAATTGGAATAAGCAGCAAATGCTAAGAACATCCTGATGGCCTCAAGTCTAGCCACTGGTGCATAGGTTTCATCATAATCAATGCCTTCAGCTTGAGAATACCCTTGTGCAACCAGTCTTGCCTTGTTCCTTGTAACAATGCCATCCTCATCTAGCTTGTTCCTGTATACCCATCTTGTACCAACTACTTTCTTGTTCTTTGGCCTGGGTACCAGCTTCCAGACTTGTTGTTGTTCAAACTGATTGAGTTCATCTTGCATAGCAATCACCCAATCTGGATCAGTCAGTGCTTCCTCAGTTTTCTTTGGCTCCATTTTAGATAGAAATGCTGAGAAAAGACATTCATTCTGAGAAGCTCTTCTAGTTTTAACTCCAACATCTGGATCACCAATGATCAGCTCAAAAGGATGAGCTCTATTCCAAACAGTCTGTCTTGGAAGATTTGATCTTGATGATTCACCTTGAAATTCACTTTGATGTTGTGAGTGACTAGCTGATCCTTCATTTGCTCCCCCTGAGTTGTTGCCTGTTTGCCTTGATGATCCTTCTCCAGTGCTGGTGGTATCTCCATTGTTACCAGTGTTTCCACCACCATCACCAGGATCATTATCATCATTGTTATTATCATTACCAGCAATAACTTCAGGTGGGGCTTCATCATCTGATTCTGAGTCTGGCAAGTTATCAAACTTCAGCTCTTCAGATGAATCTTCTTTTTGGATATTGGGGAACTTAGTGTCATCAAAAGTAACATTGACACTTTCCTTTACTGTGTGACTTCCAACCACATAAACCCTGTAAGATCTTCTGGAATAACCAACAAAAATAGCTTCTTGTGCCTTGGCCTCAAACTTGCCACGTTTAACATTTTCATCTAAAAGCACAAAGCATTTTGCTCCAAATACATGAAAGTACTTGACAGTTGGTTTCTTGTTGTTCATGATCTCATACGGAGTCTTCATTAGGTCTTTGTTGATTAAAGTTCGATTCTGAGTATAACAAGCTGTATTCGCTGCTTCAGCCCAAAAGTACATTGGAAGTTTGGACTCACTTAACATAGTCCTAGCAGCTTCAATCAATGTACGATTCTTTCTTTCCACTACTCCATTTTGTTGAGGAGTTCTAGGGGCAGAATACTGTCTTGTTATTCCTTTATCAGCACAAAAGTCATTTAGAATGGCATTCTTGAATTCTGTACCATTATCTGACCTTATGGCTCTAACAGGGAATCTATAATCCAGCTCAATCAACTTCACATGGCCAATCACCAGAAATGGGGTCTCATCCTTGGAATGTAGGAATAAAACCCATGTATATTTTGAATAGTCATCAACAATCACAAGTGCATATTGTTTCTTTGACATGGACATCACATTAACTGGACCAAACAAATCCATGTGCAGTAGCTGAAGAGGTTCAGTTATTGATGATGTGTCAGTGCCCTTGTGAGAAGCTTTCTTTGACTTTCCCTTCTGACATGCCTCACACAGTCCTTCCTGTGTAAATTCCATCTGAGGCAAACCTCTAACTAATTCCCTCTTGACTAAAGAGTTCATAGTTTTGAAGTTAAGGTGAGACATCTTCTTGTGCCATAGCCAACTATCATCTGATGAAGCTTTAGCATAAAAACAATTCACTTCATCTTTGAATCCCGAGTTCAGATCAGCTATGAACAAGTCACCTTTCCTTACTCCTTGAAGAGCAGGCTTTCCATTCTTCTTGTGAGTGATCTGACACTTCTCTCTTTCAAAGGAAACAGCATATCCTCTGTCACAGAACTGACTGATGCTGAGAAGATTGAACGTCAGACCTTCCACAAATGAAACATCTTCAATGATAACATTTCCGTACTTCAAACAGCCATATCCTTTCGTAATACCCTTGCTGTTATCTCCAAAGGTAACTACTGGGCCAGCTTTCACAATCACATCTGATAGCAGGGCTCTATCTCCGGTCATATGCCTTGAACAGCCACTGTCCAGAATCCACATAACTCGGTTTACCTGTTTAACTCCCTGCAATATCAGATTGATTAGTCCTTCTTCGGAGCCCAAAACTGATTGGGTCCGGCATACTTAAAGAACTGGCCTTTGTCAGGCAAAACAACATTTCTAACTAAAACTACTTCATCCTCTTTCACATAAGAGCGTTTCCATTTATAACCAGCCTTGACACATTTCTGAGTAGGCTTAGGGATAAATGAATCCACTCTAGTCTGAGGAGGACTAGTAGTCTTTGTTTTAACATGCTTCTTATTATTAACATGTTGACGTGGAGCAGTCTTATCACTAGATACATGCTTTTTATTAAAGAAAGCATACATAACATTAAAAGCACAAGACATGCAATTACTCACACCACATGCTTTATGAGAAGAATTAATAGCAGGCATGTTAGTTCTACAGTTGTTTTGATCCAATTTATGGATATCTGATTTAGTCTTTTTAGTTGTAGCAACTTTGACTGGAATATCAGATACACACTTTTTGGATTTCTCAGCTTCTAAGGCAACATCTTCTTCATGAATCTCCTCAGCAATAATGATAGAAGATTCATTCAGAGGCTCTGCCTCAGACTCCTTACAGAAGGGTGTTTTAATACCCTTAAGAATATAAGGAACAGCCTTTCCTTCTTCTCTGACCCTACAAGGTGTATTAATACCAAGCAATCCTATAGCCTCATTATAATCATAACCTATACTGACATGATTACCAACAGCTTGCTTATTGAGAATTTCTTTAGCAGTCTTACAAGAACTGAAATAAGCATTAGCTTTAGTCTTCAGCTCACTAATCTCTTTCTTAAGAATGGTTTCCAGTTGAATATAACATTTAACCCTATTCTCCAGAAAAGCAATTTTCTCATTAAGTTCATCCTGATTAACATGCACAAGTTTCAAATCTTTTAATTCCTTTTCAAGATTTGTGTTTAAAAGATTTATTCTATCATTTTCAGTGCGTGCACAACTTATGGTGCCACCAAGATGATAAATCATTTCAGCGTCAGTAAAGGTTACCTCTGACATGTATCTGGATGAAGTGCTTTCCTCTTTAGCCATTAAAGCAAGGTTCCCAATCTCACCTGCTTCTTCATCACTGTCAGTGTCATCCCAACTCTTTCCTTCAGCAACATAGGCCTTCCCAATCTTGTTCTTCTTGCTAGAATCAAATGTGTTTCTAGTCACTTGCTTTGGCTTTCTGCACTCAGTAGCAAAGTGACCCAACTCATTGCAATTGTAGCATCTGATTATACTCCTTTCCACAGTTCCAGTTTTGTAGCCACCCCTTGTGCCACTTGAAGATGAAGAACCACCTCTCTGAAATCTGGGTCTGAACTTAAGATTGGGATTCCTCTTGAATCTAAACTTCCCAAACTTTCTGACTATCAAAGCCAAATCACCATCCTCCAGCTGATCAAGTTCTTCCAAAGAATAGAAGTCACCACCAGATTGATCAATGGATGTTAATCCATATTCAGCATCAATAACATTCATGTGAGAACTGGAAGGTTGAACAGCCTTCACTTCCAGTTTCTGTGGGACTTCAGCAGCCAATGCAGTGGAGGTACCAACAATCCTTCCAGTTCCATACAGCTCCTTCTGTTGAATCTGCTCCAGCTCATAGGTCTTCAAGACACCATACAATCTTTCCAAAGCAAGCTCATTCATGTCTCTTGCTTCTCTAATAGCAGATATCTTGTGCTCCAAATGAGGTGGAAGGGTAAGAAGGAACTTCTTGTTAATCTCTTTGTTGGTGTAGTGCTTCCCATTGAGATTTAGATCATTGATTAATTTGTTGTATCTCTCAAACACCTGAGAGATACCTTCACCTGGATTTGATCTGAAATGCTCATATTGTGAAGTGAGAATTTCCAACATATTCTCCCTAACTTCCTCTGTCCCCTCATTGATTATCTCTATTGTTCCCCAAATGTGTTTGGCAGTTTCACAATTTAGAACATGATTATGCATGACAGGATCAAGACTCTCAATAAGGATCAACTGTAGACAGGAATCCAAGGTAACATCCTCTTTCTCATCAGGAGTGTATTCCTTGGGATCCTTAGGGTACATCCTAGCAGCCCTAGTCACAACATTATCCTCAACAACTTCAGGATCAATAATCATAGGGAGTTTGGGACCACTCTTCAGCACATCCAAGTATTTAGGATTTGCAACCTTAAGAAATAGGAGCATTTTCTTCTTCCACATTGGATAATGCTCCTTGCTGAATATTGGGATTTTAACTGTCCCCACTTTCTGTGCAGTAGACATCTTTTGAGATTTTTAGAAAAATAAAAAATTCAGAGTTAAGAAAAAAATCTCAAACAATTGGATCTTTGATTAGTATATCAATCAAAAGGCTCTGATGCCAATTGTTAGGTCCTGATAAGTTTGTAGAAGGGGGGTTGAATACAAACTATACCGTTTTATCGAATTTGTCCTTTAAAAGATTTAACTGTTTAGAACAAATTAGTGCGGAATAAAAACTGAAACAATATTCAAGTTAAATAGAAACTCTATTAAACTTGAGGAGTGTTACAACTTTGATCACTGATTACAAAGAACTTAATAAAACAAATCTAGAATAAATTCGACATGAATTTATCTATTTTTGTAATAAAAAGGATCGAATACTAAAAAGTAGTTCGATATAAAATCTAGGGATTATGATCCGCTAGAAAGCTAAAGCAGTACAAGTGAAATGATTCTTATGGATTTAATGTTAAAAACAAATCAAGAATTAATTCACTGGCAGAATTAATGGCTTTGCTGTTTTAAGGAAATGAAGACAGTCGAATTAGTTTTGATATTGAATGCTCTGTGTTCTTTCTTCTGTGTTGTAATAATATGATTGTCAAGTCTCCTGCCTTGCATTAATACCTTTGCTTTTCTATAATCAACCCACGTGCAAATCCACTTGACAGTTCTGAATTTGTACTAGGAAGACAAGCAGAAAAACTATCATTTTGGCCTTGGAAGACTCTCGGGAAGACTAGGAATGGCTTAGGAAGACTTTCGGGAAAACTAGGGATTGGCCTAGGAAGACTTTCGGGAAGACTCACCTGTGAGTCTTCCTAGCTTAAAAAACTAAGTCTTCCTAGTTCAATCCTAAGTCTTCCTAGTTCAATTTCATTCTAATTTAAATAATTAATTAAATAAATTATGTATTAAATTAATTCTTCACAGAATTAAATTAATAAATAATATACTTAATAATACTAATTATTTATAAGAGAATAAATAGAATTAGTTGACTTCTTAAACAATTCCAGAATCACTTAAAACTTAGATAATAAACAAACACAATAGTACGTTGACACTCGATGCACTGTCTGGTTCATGAGTGACTAACGACAATGTCTGTTCTTTATCTATTTAACTTTAAGCAGTGATTCACTACCTTCTCATTCAAGAACTCCGTAATCAGTATCTTTTTCTGTCACCACTTGAAATCTCTGTCACTTTAATAAATCCATTGAGCTTGAATACTTCATTAAGGCTTGATCAATAAATTGAGCTTCTTTCAATGTAGAATAACTTCAAGTCTGTAGATGACTTTAATCTTCATTCTTTGACAGATATAACCTTCTGAGATTCCTGTGACATTTGATTTTTATTATTTACTTATTACATCTTAATTAAAGTTGAGTAGAATCCTCGGTGTTTACAAATAGGACTAGACATATGCCTTTCAAGTATTAAAATAGATTTTAAAATAAATAAGTAAAGATTGCACCTCATATTTTTGGAAAATAGAGATTTTAGTGATAACAAATATAAAAGATATAATGCTTTAATTTAAAGGTAATTGTCGTGATATTTTTGGAAAATGAGTAGATTTTGTTAGTTTTTTTTTAATTATAAAAGGCAATCAGTTAGTTACTATTTTTATATTATTTTATTATTTATTAAATAGAGTATTAAAATAGGTTTAAAAATAAATAAGTAAGGATTGCACCTCATATTTTTGGAAAACATAGATTTTTGTAATAACAAATATAAAAGGTAATATGTTTTAATTTAAAGATAATTGTAATGATATTTTTGGAAAAGGAGTAGATTTTGTTAGAAAAAAAATATTTTATTAGAAAAAGCCAATCATCTGAAATGATTTTACCGCACTAGATTCAACATCTGAGTCCGAATGTGATACATCACTATCTACAAGGACTTCTTCGGTGTTTCCTCGAACCATATCATCGTCAATGCCAACCAATGCAAAATTTAGCATATATTCGCTTGAGTCTTCATTGGAATTAAATTCCTCGTCACTCCAATTGATTTGAGCCTTTGCTTTGTTTTCGTCTCTTGAGGCAGCTTGCTGCTTTGACTTGAAACATTCTTCCTCTGATTTTTGTGTAGCTTTATAATGCAATTTTAAGGTATCCCATATATCCTTTGATGTGCTACATGAAGAAACCATGTCAAAATCTGAATTTGAAAGACCACATATTAGTGTGTACCTTGCTCTTCCATCATAGCTTGTTTTCATCAATTCTGCCTCGGTAAGATCATCAACATCTTTTGGCTTGCCATTATTATCCAAAAAAGTGAATGGACCGTCCTTAACGACTCTCCACTCAAATGGATTTCTGCTCAAGAACACCTTCATCTTTAGTCTCCATAAATCATAATTTTCTACTCCATTAAGAAGTGGTGGGGTGTTTAATGATTCTCCCTCTACATAAAAGTGTGTCATAGGATCTGTACTTTCCTGTTACAGAAATGTTAGTACACCAAAGCTCTGATACCAAATGAGAATCAACACCTAGAGGGGAGGGGTGAATAGGTGTTATGACTAACAATGACCGATTTTAAATATTACCAAGTTATGTGACTGAAAAAGCAAAAACAGTCTATTTTTGCTGTCTGAAAGCTTACTGGATTCACAGATAATGTAAAATGGTAGCTACGTTGTGTAGTGCAGTATAGAAAATGTGCAGAAAGTAAAGAACACGCAACAATTTTAGCCAGGTTCGACCCCTATCTCCTATTGGTCTACGTCCTGGTCCTCTACCAACACGGCAAAGAAATATATTATTAATCAAAGTGAATTACAACTACACGATACAATAATATATCTCCCTGATCTCCCAGTTACTGTTTGCAGCTTGCTGAAACACCGTGTTCCTTGAACGCAGCTCTCTAAGTACTATATTAAACCAAGTATAAACTCCTCTAGCTATCAAGTTCCTTGAACCCTTGTTTCCCAAGCTCACAAAACCAGCAACTACCAACTTACAAGTTGAACAATACAAAGATATAATGAATTACAACCGAAACTATGAACTCTAATCAAGAATATATATCGTATAATATATAAGAGCTCAAGTATGTATAAGATTTTGCAAATCAGCCTTTGATAGTACTTGTGTTTCTTTAAAACGTTGCCCAACCTCTGAGAATGAAAACACACAAGTATTTATATAATGAACAAATGATTTTGAATTAATCTAACAACTAACGGTCTTGACTACCAAGTCTCGCGTTTTTGTTCTTTGATTAATTCAGGCCCAACGTTCATGAAAGTAATGTTTAGAAACCATATGAGTTAGAGAAGAAACGTTTAGAAACACATATTCAACTGGTTTGAAAAGCCCATAAAATAATAGAAGTTGTTAGATAACGTATATCAACTTCCTTTATTTTAGGGATTATATATATATATAATATATTTGAAAATATTTGAGCTCATATATATATATATATACCTTATATAACTGATAGAGTCCTTACAAAACGTTTCCTAGAAGATTTCCTATAAATTAGGACTGAAACTCTATCTTCTGAAGGTGTTGCCAGCTTGCTGCCTGTATACAAAATTACTCTGCCAGTCTTGCTGCCTGCAGAGAGAATAAGTCTTCCAGCTAGCTGCTACAACATATTTTCTTTAGAAAATACACAGTATTTATCTCCTGCAAAACCATGTTAGTACAACACACTTAACCCAGCTTGCTTCTATAGTGTTATCATCAAAATACCAGGGTTTCAATCTCCCCCTTTTTGATGATTACACAACAATATTCAGGAGCAAAATACTCCCCCTAAAATTATGCTTCCCCTGCAAAAAGATTAGCATTCTATCCAAGCAGCTAAGCATATTTTCATGCAGCTAAGCATATTTTCATGGCATCACATTAAAATTTAGCATTAGCATAAATTCACATTAAAATCATGTGACCCAAAGAGTAACTAAAAACTCCCCCTAAATCACACATGCTATGATCCTGAATTTTCTCCCCCTTATTCATCAAAAAGGTTATTCACATGTTATCAATAACAGAAAATTCAAATAAGCATGGAGTATCATGCTAAGTGAGCTAATATTACCAGATAAATGTAGGCAGCTTGCTGTCTAGACATTGCACATGCCAATTTCCCTACGAAGAATAGAAAATCTTTCTTCGACCAATGGCTTAGTGAAGATGTCAGCTAGCTGGTATTCTGTAGAAACAAATAGTAGCTCAATTTTTCCTTTTGCAACATTGTCTCTCAAGAAGTGATGTTGAACATCAATATGCTTCGTTCTTGAGTGATTCATTGGATTCTTCGAAATGTTAATTGTGCTTGTATTTTCACAATAAATCGGAATCGTGTCGCATTTGATGCCATAATCCCTGAGTGTTTGTATCATCCAAAGAATTTGGGCACAGCAGCTTCCTGCAGCTAAATACTCACCTTCTGCAGTGGATAATGCAACAGAAGCTTGCTTCTTGCTTTGCCAAGACACCAAACTTTATCCTAAAAAAAACACAAACACCACTTGTACTCTTGCGATGAGTTTGACAACCTGCATAATCTACATCACTAAACCCAACAAGAACAAAAGCATTTGTGATTGGATAAAATAAACCAAGAGTAATTGTGCCACTCAAATATTTGAATATTCGTTTAACCACACTCAAGTGAGACTCTTTTGGTTTAGATTGAAACCTCGCACAGACACAAACACATAAACACTATACATTATATCAGGTCTAGAGGCAGTAAGATATAATAAACTACCAATCATACCTCTATACTTGCGAACATCAACATCTATACCTTGTTCATCTGCTGTCAGCTTGTTGGCAGGAGTCATCGGTGTTGATTTCGGCTTGATATTTTCAAATCCAAATCTTTTGAGTAGCTTCTTGATATACTTGGATTGATGCACATAAATACCCTCTGGAGTTTGCTTAATTTGAAGACCCAAAAAGTAATTAAGCTCTCCCATCATGCTCATGTCAAACACACTATGCATACACTTAGAAAACCACTTGCACATATCATCATTAGTAGATCCAAAAATAATATCATCCACATATATTTTTACAACTAAAATATCAGTACCATTATGTTTAGTAAATAATGTGGGATCGATTTTACCTCGAATGAATCCATTTTTGATCAAAAACTTACTTAACCTTTCGTACCATGATCTAGGATCTTGCCGCAATCCATATAATGCCTTCTTCAACTTGAAAACATGATTTGGAAATTGCTCATTCTCAAAACCAGGGGGTTGCTTGACATAAACTTCTTCCTTTAAGAAGCCATTAAGAAATGCACTTTTCACGTCCATTTGGTGTAGCTTGATCTTCTTGAAGCATGCAAATGAAAGTAGCATCCTTATTGATACAAGCCTTGCAACCGGAGCATAAGTTTCCTCAAAATCTATTCCTTCTTGTTGATTATATCCTTGTGCAACAAGTCTTGCTTTGTTTCGAGTAACCGTACCAAATTCATCAACTTTGTTCTTGAAGACCCATTTAGTACCAATGATTGAAGCATCTTTAGGTGGCTCCACAAGTTCCCAAACATCACATCTTTCAAATTGATTGATTTCTTCTTGCATTGCCATGATCCAATTCTCATCTTGAAGTGCTTCTTTAACATTCTTTGGTTCTTCTTGAGCTAGAAAGGCCGCAAATGCACAAAAGTTGGCTTGACCCTTCCTTGTCTTGATTCCTTCTGATTTATCACCAATGATCAACTCTGGAGGATGGTTCTTCTCTGTTCTTGTTGACTTTGGCAATGAATGTTGAGCTATGACTTCCTCATGTACTCGAATTCGCTTGGATGGAGGAGAAGCTTCACCATCTTCATATATAAGCATCTTTTCTTGTGATCTCTGACCTCTTGGACCTTCCAAGGTGAGTTTTGACAACTTATCAATAGTTTCATCTACTGGGGAAGAGGTTTCAGTTGGCTTTTCAGCTTCTGTAGTTGTCTCAGGCTGGTTGGCAGCTTTCTGCGATACAGTATTTGTCACTGGCAGCTGGCTGTCATCACTTGCACCTGCAATATCTTCCTCATCTCTTGACAGATCAACATTAGATTCTTGAAATGAAACATCTATAGACTCTTCAACAATATGTTTAGATGTATTATACACTCTATAAGCACGACTTGTTAAAGAATAACCCAAAAATATTGCTTCATAAGATTTAGCATCGAATTTACCATCTCGATCAATAGTTTTAAGTACAAAGCACCTGGAACCAAAGACTTTGAAATATCCAATGTTTGGCTTCTTATTCCTCAACAATTCATAAGGAGTTTTGTTGAGAATAGGCTTGATAAGCACTCTGTTCAGAACGTAGCTTGCTGTGTTGACTGCTTCTGCCCAGAAACTCCTTGGCAGCTTGCTCTCTTGCAGCAAAGTCCTTGCAGTTTCTTGCAAAGATCTGTTCTTTCTCTCCACAACTCCGTTTTGCTGTGGGGTTCTTGGATCACATTGTAGGTCGAATTTGCCTTTATGACTACAAAATTCAACATTTGAGTAGATGTATTCATTCCTTGTCCCATGGTCATTGGGAGTTGGATGGTGCCTTCCACCTTTGATTCCACTCCATTGAACCCATATATATGGGCATATTCGAGGGTGTCAACTGAGAATCAGTGTAACCCATCTTGATAAAGGCATCGTGGAATAAGATATCCATTGAAGCTCCATTGTCAACTAGAACTCTCTTGGTTTCGGAATTGCCTATCACAGGTACGATGACTAAAGGATCATCGTGGGGGAACTTCACCCCTTCCAAGTCGGAATCATCAAAACCGATTGACACTTCTGTTCTGGCACGCTTCGGTGCTTCTCCAACCACAGTTAGTACCTCTCGGACATAAGCTTTTCTTGAGTTTCGGGAGGAACCAGCAGCAGTTGGTCCTTCAAATATCATATTGATGACTGGCCTTCGGGGCTTAGGGTTACGATCTTGGTCGTTGTCCCTTCTGTCATAATCCTTTCTTTCATAGTTTCCTCTTTGACTCCCTTGATTTCCATCCTTGGTGAATTTGCTAAGTTTTCCTCTCCGTATCAGGAATTCAATTTCATCCTTCAGTTGCCTACAATCGTCGGTATCGTGACCAACTTCTTTGTGGAACCGGCAGAATTGGTTTTGGTTCCGTTTGGACAAGTCAGCCCTCGTTGGTTTCGGCCATTTGAGATCCTCTTCCTTTGCTATCTCCATCAGAATTTGACTCCTGGGAGTATTCAATCTTTGCATATTCTGTAAAATTTGGCCCAAAATTGCTTCTCTTTGGTGGAGAATCAGAGCCCTTTGACGTTCTAGGAAATTTTTCCTTAACATCATATTCTTGGGTTTCCTTTCTTTTCTTAGAGTTCCCATTACCACCAGTAGTGGGTTCATGCTTTCTCATGCTTTCTTCTGCCTTGATGTATTTTCTGGCTCTGTCTTGGAGCTTTAACATGCTCTCAGGTGGGTGTTTTACCAATGATCTCTTGAAGTGATCATCAGTAGTTCCTTGCTGTAGGGCTATCATAGCCACTTTGTCCTCCAAATCTGAGACTTTTAGAGCCTCTCTAGTGAATCGATTAATGTAATCTCTCAAGACTTTTAGAGTTTCTATTTAACTTGAATATTGTTTCAGTTTTTATTCCGCACTAATTTGTCCGTTAAATGATTTAACTGTTTAGAACAAATTAGTGCGGAATAAAAACTGAAACAATATTCAAGTTAAATAGAAACTCTATTAAACTTGAGAGGTGTTACAATTCAGTGCACAGATTACAAGGTTCTTGTTAAAACAAATCTAGAATAAATTCGACATGAATTTATCTATTTTTGTAATAAAAAGATCGAATACTAAAAAGTAGTTCGATAGTAATTCTAGGGATTATGATCCGCTAGATTGCCAAATGAATACAAGTAATCAAATTCTAATGGATTGGATATAACTTTGCTTATCAGAATTTATTACAAGAATTTAATTCAGCTATGCAGTTGGTTCGCTTGAATGCAGAAGAGAGAAAGATAAAACTTTGCTTTTTGTGTTCTGTCTTCAATTTTTTGTTGTGTCTTCAATTTGATCAGTACTTGTATTTAAACAAGTCACCTGATGAAATTACACGCGCCAAAACCAACTGAAATCATTTCATTTAATACTCGGTAGTACTTATCAAATAAGCCTTGTAGTACTATCGGTAGGACTACCAGTTTGAACTGGTAGGACTATCGGTAGTACTATCATAGATAGTACTACTAGTATAAATAGAATTAGGATAAAACAGTTTTAATAAATTCTACTTTTAATTGATTTAACAAATGAATTAATTCTTTTAGAATTAATTCACTGATTAAATAAATTAAATAAATGACCCAAATAATTTCATAAATAAATTAATTCTGAGAATTAATTTATACATTAAATTACTTAAGATCTAGATTGATTAATTTAATATATGAATTAATTCTGAAAGAATTAATTCATAGATTAAATTAAATATCTTATAGAATAAAATTAAAAGAGAATTAATCTAATTCTTAGAACCACTGAAATTGATGACGAACTTCCACTGACTGACGTTGACACTCCATGTACTGTCTGGTTCATGAGCGACTAACTTTAATGGTTGTTCTTCATCTTTAACTTTATGCTGTGATTCTTTTCTCCTTCTATTTAAACAAGAACTGTAACCTGTACTTTTCTCCCGTCACACTTCTGAAATCTCTGTCACTTTAAATAGATCCACTTTCTTGAATACTTCACTGAGGCTTGATCAAATAAATGAACTTCTTCCAGTGTAGAATAACTTCAAGTCTGTAGATGACTTTAATCTTCATTCTTTGACAGATATAACCTTCTGAGATTCCTGTGACATTTGATTTTTATTATTTACTTATTACATCTTAATTAAAGTTGAGTAGAATCCTCGGTGTTTACAAATAGGCCTAGACATATGCCTTTCAATCTCCCCCTATTTGTTTGTTAGACAATAACAACCAAATACTCTAGAGGATAACTCAACTAAAACAAGAAAAGATAAGACTTTTAAGAGCCAAGCAAATAATAAAAAGTTCTGGATTAAATATAACAATATCCAGATTCAAACAGTAAAGATAAATACAAGATAGATGTTCCTCTAGACTGAACATATGAATACATTTGCCTATCTTGATTTACCTAGCTCTAAACATATAATATTTACAAATGAGCTAAACCTATCATGCCTTCAGTCTCTAATTTCACCTTCTTCAGCTTCTTGCAAGGTGACTAGAAGATCTTTGTCAAGGACACGATCACTTTCAGAAACCACACCAATTGGCATCACTGGTTGAGTGGTGATCTTCTTCAATCTATTCTTCATTTGAGCATACCTTGGAATTTTCTCCGTGCAGTAGTCTGAAATCATATCAGCAACTTCAGACTTTTCTACAGTAGCAAACCCAGAAGTTCTAAGAAGATTCTCCAACTTAACCAGTTGCATAGCAGTCTGTAGCTTCATAGAATCAGGATCCAGCCTCACAGTCTCTAAAGTTGTACCTCTGTAGATTTTGACTTCATAAGGAAAATGTACAACTTGAGGGCTGGCCTTCATAGCAGAATCTCTAAGCCGGTCATATAGAAGCTCATTCAAGCAAGAAGATCTCTTTACTTTACTCATCAGAATCCACAATTCAGATAGAGATCTTCTTTGTAGGAGGTCAAGAGAAATGGTGAATGACCCTTCAAGCGCACTTGAGACATAGATGAACAATTCTTGCCTCACTTGATCAAATGCAGACGTAATCCTTAGGATATCTTCCTTCAATGCCTTCATATATAATGAGTTGTCTGGATTAACCGTTCTGATCTTCTCAAGCAGCTTCAGAAAAGTAGCATCATTGTTTGTGCCTCTTTGAGGGATATCAAACATCTCCCTTGCCTTATCCCATTTACTTCCTTGCTTCATCCTAACATCCAATCTCCTTTCCTTGACATGAATACTATGAAGACGTTGTTTGTCTTCATGTTCAGCCTTTTGAATTTTCAGCTTCTGAGATATGATGTCGGAGACCTTTGCTTGCTCATCCTCCTTTCTCCTTAGCTCTGCTTGCTATTTCTTCAACTCCTTTTGAAACAAAGGGTCAGGTGTATATAGATCAGCTTCATCTTCCCAATCATCAAAGTTGGCTGCCTCCTCAACCTCCTCCTCACCAAAAGCTTCTTCAGGAATGGTCTTCTCCAGATCACCAGACTCCTCAAAGTGGAAGTCATCCTGTTCACCATGGTAGTAGTAGGCATCATCAAAAGCAGACTCCTCCATTGATTGTTTACCTTTCCCCTTATCTCCTCCAGAAGCTTCTCCAGCTTCCCTCCTTTCCTCTCCTTTCTTCTCCTTCTCCCCCTTAGTTGAGGAATCCTCTACAGTTTGAGCTGTGGAAGCCCTAGGATTCACCTCAGTTGTTCTCCTTATCTCTCCTCTTTTCCTTCCATCTCTTCCTTCATCAGCCTCATCATCCTCATCATCATCTCCCTCAAAGAATGATCTTTGTTCTACAGTAGGTTGATGTGATTCCTTGATCATGTTGTACAGGTGCTTCATCCCTTCATTAAGATGCTCCATTCCTCCTTCAATCCTAGATATCCTTTGCTCATTAAACCTCTGGTTTTCATCAGATGTTTGCAGAATAAAGTCCACCTTGGTAGAAATAGCAGCCATCTCCTTGACACTCTCCGATATCTGAGCATTTGACGTTATAATATCAGAGATGTCTGAAGCCACCAGTACTTGAGATTGTTGGATTGAATTCAGCCTCGGGAGTAGATTATCCTTTAGTCCTTCCAGGTCATCTTTCACAGTACCCAGCTGATTTGATACAGAGGTGGTAGATTGTGCAACCACTTGTGCTTTCAGAAGATTGTTCTCAGCCTGGGTTTCTTGTAACTTCCTTTGTAGATCAGCTAGTTGGTTCAACAAAGCAGTGTTTGTGTCAGTGTGTGCACTCACCTCAATTGCTCTCAGTGGTGTTTCACTCAACTCACGTGCTTGTGTTTCACTCGGTGTTTGATTCATATCTCTCACCACTAACTGTCTGTCAAGATTCTCAGTAGATGTACCTGCAGGAAAAATCACCCTAGCCCCTTCAAGAGAGGTCAGTGGTGGTGCAATGGGAGTTCACAATTCCCGATCCCTGAATGAGTCTGTCAAAATATTTGACATTGTATACTGAATTTCTTCAGGGACAGACTCATCAGGTTGCCTTTCACTTTCACCAGTAAAAACTGCGAGTGAAAAATCCCTTAGGGGAGCCAGAGATGTTCCCTCTGGGAGGGGAGAAAATGATTCTATTATAGATGGCAAAGAATCAGATTTTCCCTCTGATGCCTGTGAAGGCACTTCTACCGTGACAATGGTAGGCACTGTTTCAGAACCTAAGTGCTCTCCTAACAAAGTGTCCTGAGTTTCTTGTATTTGGATGTCTTCTCCCATTGTGAGTAATGGGAGAGTGCTTGACTCATTACAGATTGCCAGGGCCTGATGGCGAATTTCAATAGATTCATCCTGTTCAGAGGATGTCTCCAGAGACTGTTCAATGGCCATTTCAAGGTCCAAGTCCTTTTGGGAGGACATGGATGGGCTTACAGATGTCTCTCTATAGGTTTTTCTTTTCTTTAATGGTGGAGACAGAGCTGTGGGTGCACTCAGTGTTTCTTCACTACTTGACCTTTGTCTTATTAAAGAAGCAGTTCCAGGTTGAGAGGTTAAAGGATTAGACACTGTGTTTGGCTCTCTGACCTGGGATAGAGATTGTGGTTCTACAACCTCTTGGTCTGTCCTATCAACCACTTGGGTTTGAGCAGAGGTGCCAGATGATCCAGAGATAGGATGTATTACCTGTAGTGGCAGTTCCTCTGAAGTTCCAGCTGCAATGACTAGTTGTTGATCAGGAACAAAGGGTTCAAAAGTAGGTAGGTGAATGAAATGAGCCATAAATGGACTTACAACCACTGGTGTCATATTCCATTTACTAGAAGTATGGAGTCTTTGATAGAACTTACTAAAAGTAGTAGGAGAAGGAATAGATACAGCATTTGAAAACAACTCCTTGTGAGCATCAGATAGCACATGATTGATTAAGATAGTGAGAAATCTAGGATAGAAACACCTGACATTTCTACCACTATCATGATCAATCCTGGCATTAGCTACTCTCCTAACCATAAGACTCCAAATAAGATGACCAATGTTAAGTCTAACATTAAACACAATAGCATAAGCAATGTACTGCAACAAGGATGGAATATGTGGAAAATTGCTCTTAGTACAATTGCTGAAAACCTTAGCTAAAGTATCAAATAAGATATCCCATTCACAGACTAGATTTGCTTTACTGAGTTTAGGCAACTCCAAAGGACCTTGATAATGAATTCTGGTGAAAAACTGAATTAATTCATCATCAGAAGGAGTCCTATCAAAGTTATCCCTAGGAAGTTGAAACACTTCACAAAACAAATCCTCAGTAATAGTATATTGTGTGTGCTCAATAGTGAAAGATATAGAATTTAAATTCTCAGAAATTACAGCAGTAGAACACAACAATCTAAGTGGTTCAATCTTTAAATCAGCAGATAAACATATAGCACGACTCACACAACACTGCGAATTTAAAAACTGAATCCAAGGTCGAAAACGATCAATCGGACATCTCAACGGATCAAAATACCCAATGTAATTGTTTTTAACAACCTCAAAATTCTGAGCCATAATTTACTAAGTAAGAATTAACACAGAAAATCAAAAACTTAAATAATTATGAATAATTCGAATTTTAGGAATTTAAAACTAATTAAAATTAATTAAAAATCCAAATTTTCAAAGTTCTCCAAAAATTACCAAATTTTAGTATGTTAATCCTTGACAAAAAATCACACACAGTACTATTTTTAGAATCCAAAAACACCTTCTAAATCACTAAAAACGAATAGGAAAACCCTTTGAAATTCAAAAACTCGAAAACTTAAAACTCAATGAAACTTGGATTTTAAGTACTCGAATTAATGGGCTTGAGAAGATCTATTCAGTGATGGTCTCAGATTTTAAAACTAACAAGAAATGAATTCAGAAACTGAAAAAGAAACGGGCAGCAGTTCGTTTCTTGAAGAACAAAAGAGAGAAAAAAATCCAGTTAAGTAAAAACTTGAACTGTGGTAGTACTCAGTAAACTGTAAAAACAAAAAAATTAGTATATTTATATAACCAGTAGTACTATGGTAAAAGTAAAACCAGTAGTACTAATGGTAAAAATAAAAAACACGGTAGTACTATGGTAATTAAACAAAAAAAAAATAAAATAAAAAGAAAAAGCTTAGTAGTACTATCCAAAACTCGGTAGTACTATCAGAATAATAAAAATAAAAGAAAACAAAAAGAAATGCTAGTAGTACTATACGAATAGAACTAGCAGTACTAAGACCAAAAAAAAACTATAAACTACGGTAGTACTAAGAGAAAAAGAGAAAAAAAAACAAAAACAAACAAAATAAAATAAAATAAAACCTGGTAGGACTAATAAAAAGAACTAGTAGTACTATCACTGGATAGTACTACCGATAGTACTACTAGTTCAAAACTAGTAATACTAACGAAAATAAGAAAATAAAATAGAAAAGCAGTTCTAAATAAAAAGAAAATGCTGAAAAATACTAAAACTTTACAGAAAAATGCAGAAATAATATAGAAATGCATGAAAAATACTTACAAACCTAGAAAAATTCACAGAAAATTCCATAAATCCTAGAAAAATATGCAGAATATTATAGAAATGCATAAAATTAATATAAACTTGCAGAAATATTTAAACAATAATATTTACAATCTGAAAAATATCTCAATAATTCTAAATAAATATATTTTCAATAAAAATACATTTCTCCACCTTAAAAAAAATATGAGAAAGATATTTTTAAAGAAAATAAAATATTCAGAACCATTTAAATCAACAAGCATGCAATTATTAAATGAGAACTCTCAGTGAATATCATTAACAAAACAAAAGAAAATGAATTTTGAAAGAACAAACGTGACAGAGATATTGTTAATCACTAAGACTGTTTAACATACCCAATTTACCAACTAACTTGATAAATGTGGATTCATCAACAGATTTAGTGAATATATCTGCAGTCTGTTCTTCTGTGGGTACAAAATGTAACTCCACAGTTCCATTCATGACATGCTCTCTGATAAAATGATACCTGATATCAATGTGCTTCGTTCTCGAGTGCTGCACAGGGTTGTTGGAGATTGCTATGGCACTTGTATTATCACAAAATATGGGAATTTTGTCTAATGCAAAGCCATAGTCCTTTAATTGATTCTGTATCCATAAGATCTGAGCACAACAGCTTCCAGCAGCAATATATTCAGCTTCTGCTGTTGAATTGGAAACTGTTTGCTGTTTCTTGCTATACCAGGAAATCAACCTACCTCCTAGGAATTGACAACTCCCAGAGGTACTCTTTCTATCCACAACACTACCTGCATAATCAGAATCTGTATATCCAACAAGATTAAAACCAGAATCTTTAGGGTACCAAATACCTAGATTAGGTGTACCCTTAAGATATCTCAAGATTCTTTTCACAGCAACGAGATGAACATCTCTAGGGTCCGCTTGGAACCTTGCACACAAGCATGTAGCATACATAATATCTGGTCTACTAGCAGTAAGATAGAGTAAAGAGCCAATCATACCTCTGTAGCTTGTAACATCTACCTTGATAGATTTGTCAGAAGCTCCAAGTTTGATGGCTGTTGAAGATGGAGTCCTTGCTGATGCTGAATCCTCCATGTGATACTTCTTGAGGAGTTCTTTGAGATACTTGGATTGACAAATAAATATACCATTTGACCTTTGACTTACTTGCAATCCAAGAAAGAACTTCAGCTCACCCATCATACTCATTTCAAACTTACTCTGCATAAGCTCAGCAAATCTCTTACAGAGATTATCATTAGTAGACCCAAATATGATGTCATCCACATAGACTTGGACTAATATCATATCACTTTTGTGTTTCTTTGAAAAAAGAGTTTTGTCTATGATACCTCTAACAAAACCATTTTCTAAAAGAAAACCAGAGAGAGTGTCATACCATTTTCTTGGGGCTTGTTTGAGACCATAGATAGCCTTGAAGAGAAAGTACACAAAGTCCAGCAGCTCCTGATTTTCAAAGCCAGGGGGCTGTTCCACATACACTTCTTCATCAAGTTCACCATTCAGGAATGCACTCTTAACATCCATTTGATAGACTTTAAAATTGGAATAAGCAGCAAATGCTAAGAACATCCTGATAGCCTCAAGTCTAGCCACTGGTGCATAGGTTTCATCATAATCAATGCCTTCAGCTTGAGAATACCCTTGTGCAACCAGTCTTGCCTTGTTTCTAGTAACAATGCCATCCTCATCTAGCTTGTTCCTGTATACCCATCTTGTACCGACTACTTTCTTGTTCTTTGGCCTGGGTACAAGCTTCCAGACTTGTTGTTGTTCAAATTGATTGAGTTCATCTTGCATAGCAATCACCCAATCTGGATCAGTCAGTGCTTCCTCAGTTTTCTTTGGCTCCATTTTAGAAAGGAATGCTGAGAAAAGACATTCATTCTGAGAAGCACTTCTAGTTTTAACTCCAACATTTGGATCACCAAGGATCAGCTCAAAAGGATGAGCTCTATTCCAAACAGTCTGTCTTGGAAGATTTGATCTTGATGATTCACCTTGAAATTCACTTTGATGTTGTGAGTGACTAGTTGATCCTTCATTTGCTCCCCCTGAGTTGTTGCCTGTATGCCTTGATGATTCTTCTCCAGTGTTGGTGGTATCTCCATTGTTACCAGTGTTTCCACCACCATCACCATGATCATTATCATCATTGTTATTATCATCACCAGCAATAACTTCAGGTGAGACTTCATCATCTGATTCTGAGTCTGGCAAGTTATCAAACTTCAGCTTTTCAGATGAGTCTTCTTTTTGGATACTGGGGAACTTAGTGTCATCAAAAGTAACACTGACACTTTCCTTTACTGTGTGACTGCCAACCACATAGACCCTGTAAGATCTTCTGGAATATCCAACAAAAATAGCTTCTTGTGCCTTTGCATCAAACTTGCCACGTTTAACATTGTCATCTATAAGCACAAAGCATCTTGCTCCAAATACATGAAAGTACTTGACAGTTGGTTTCTTGTTGTTCATGATCTCATACGGAGTCTTCATTAAGTCCTTGTTGATTAACGTTCGATTCTGAGTATAACAAGCTGTATTCGCTACTTCAGCCCAAAAGTACGTTGGAAGTTTGGACTCACTTAACATAGTCCTTGCAGCTTCAATCAATGTACGATTCTTTCTTTCTACTACTCCATTTTGTTGAGGAGTTCTAGGGGCAGAATACTGTCTTGTTATTCCTTTATCAGCACAAAAGTCATTTAGAATGGCATTCTTGAATTCAGTACCATTATCTGACCTTATGGCTCTAACAGGGAATCTAGAATCCAGCTCAATCAACTTCACATGGCCAATCACCAGAAATGGGGTCTCATCCTTGGAATGTAGGAATAAAACCCATGTGTATTTAGAATAGTCATCAACAATCACAAGTGCATATTGTTTCTTTGACATGGACATCACATTAACTGGACCAAACAAATCCATGTGCAGTAGCTGAAGAGGTTCAGTTATTGATGATGTATCAGTGCCCTTGTGAGAAGCTTTCTTTGACTTTCCTTTCTGACATGCCTCACACAGTCCTTCCTGTGTAAATTCCATCTGAGGCAAACCTCTAAATAATTCCCTCTTGACTAAAGAGTTCATAGTTTTGAAGTTAAGGTGAGACATCTTCTTGTGCCATAGCCAACTATCATCTGATGAAGCTTTAGCATAAAAACAATTAACTTCATCTTTGAATTCCGAGTTCAGATCAGCTATGAACAAGTCACCTTTCCTTACTCCTTGAAGAGCAGGCTTTCCATTCTTCTTGTGAAGGATCTGGCACTTCTCTCTTTCAAAGGAAACAGAATATCCTCTGTCACAGAACTGACTGATGCTGAGAAGATTGAACGTCAGACCTTCCACAAATGAAACATCTTCAATGATAACATTTCCGTACTTCAAACAGCCATATCCTTTCGTAATACCCTTGCTGTTATCTCCAAAGGTTACTACTGGGCCAGCTTTTTCAACCATATCTGATAGCAGGGCTCTATCTCCGGTCATATGCCTTGAACAGCCACTGTCAAGAACCCATATAACACGGCTTACCTGTTTAACTCCCTGCAATACCAGATTGATTAGTCCTTCCTCGGAACCCACACTTGATTGGGTCCGGCATACTTAAAGAATTGGCCTTTGTCAGGCAAAACAACATTTTTAACTACAACTACTTCAACCTCTTTCACATAAGAGCGTTTCCATTTATAGCCAGCCTTAACACATTTCTGAGTAGGCTTAGGGATAAATGAATCCACTCTAGTCTGAGGAGGACTAGTAGTCTTTGCTTTAACATGCTTCTTATTATTAACATGTTGACGTGGAGCAGTCTTATCACTAGATACATGCTTTTTATTAAAGAAAGCATACATAACATTAAAAGCACAAGACATGCAATTACTCACACCACATACTTTATGAGAAGAATTAACAGCAGGCATGTTAGTTCTACAGTTGTTTTGATCCAACTTATGGATATCTGATTTAGTCTTTTTAGTTGTAGCAACTTTGACTGGAATATCAGATATGCACTTTTTGGATTGCTCAGCTTCTAAAGCAACATCTTCTTCATGAATCTCCTCAGCAATAATGATAGAGTATTCATTCATAGGCTCTGCCTCAGACTCCTTACAGAAGGGTGTTTTAATACCCTTAAGTATATATGGAACAGCCTTCCCTTCAGATTTAAAGTTACAAGGGGAATTAATTCCAAGAAGTCCAATAGCCTCATTATAATCATACCCTATACTGACATGATTACCAACAGCTTGCTTATTGAGAATCTCTTTAGCTGTCTTACATGAGCTAAAATAGGCATTAGCTTTAGTCTTGAGCTCACTAATCTCTTTCTTAAGAATGGTTTCCAGTTGAATATAACATTTAACCCTATTCTCAAGAAAAGCTATTTTCTCAACAAGTTCATCCTGATTAACATGCACTAGTTTTAATTCTTTTATCTCATTTTCAAGATTTGTGTTCAAAAGAATTATTCTATCATTTTCAGTGCGAGCACATTCTAAGGTGCCACCAAGATGACGAATCATTTCAGTATCAGTAAACATTACCTCTGACATGTGTGCAGATGAAGTGCTTGCCTCTTTAGCCACTAAAGCAAGGTTCCCAATCTCACCTGCTTCCTCATCACTGTCAGTGTCATCCCAACTCTTTCCTTCAGCAACATAAGCTTTCCCAATCTTGTTCTTCTTGCTAGAATCAAATGTGTTTCTAGTCACTTGCTTTGGCTTTCTGCATTCAGTAGCAAAGTGACCCAACTCATTGCAATTGTAGCATCTGATTGCGCTCCTTTCCACAGTTCCAGTTTTGTAGCCACCCCTTGTGCCACTTGAAGATGAAGAACCACCTCTCTGAAACCTGGGTCTGAACTTAAGATTGGGATTCCTCTTGAATCTAAACTTCCCAAACTTTCTGACTATCAAAGCCAAATCACCATCCTCCAGCTGATCAAGTTCTTCTAAGGAATAGAAGTCCCCACCAGATTGATCAATGGATGTTAATCCATATTCAGCATCAATAACATTCATGTTAGAACTGGAAGGTTGAACATGCTTCACTTCCAGTTTCTGTGGGACTTCAGCAGCCAATGCAGTAGAGGTACCAACAATCTTCCCAGTTCCATACAGCTCCCTTTGTTGAATCTGCTCCAGCTCATAGGTCTTCAGAACACCATACAATCTCTCCAAAGCAATTTCATTCATATCTCTTGCTTCTCTAATGGCAGAAATTTTGTGCTCCAAATGAGGTGGAAGTGTAAGAAGGAACTTCTTGTTAATCTCCTTGTTGGTGTAGTGCTTCCCATTGAGATTCAGATCATTGATTAACTTGTTATATCTCTCAAAAACCTGAGAGATACCTTCACCAGGGTTTGATCTGAAATGCTCATATTGTGAGGTGAGAATCTCCAGCATATTCTCCCTAACTTCCTCTGTCCCCTCATTGATTATCTCTATAGTTGCCCAAATGTGTTTAGCAGTATCACAGTTGAGAACATGATTATGCATGATTGGATCAAGACAATCAATAAGGATCAACTGAAGACAGGAATCCAAGGTAACATCCTCTTTCTCATCAGGAGTGCAATCCTTGGCATCTTTAGGGTACATTCTGGCAGCCCTAGTCACAACATTATTCTCAATGAGTTCTCCCTCAATAATCATAGGGACTTTGGGACCGTTCTTCAGCACATCAATGTATTTAGGATTTGCAACCTTAAGAAATAGAAGCATTTTCTTCTTCCACATTGGATAATGCTCCTTGCTGAATATAGGGATTTTGACAGTACCAACTTTCTGTGTAGTAGACATCTTTTGAGATTTTTAGGAAAAGATAAAAAATCAGAGTTTAAAAGAAAAATCTCAAAACAATTGGATCTTTGATTTGTATATCAATCAAAAGGCTCTGATGCCAATTGTTAGGTCCTGATAAGTTTGTAGAAGGGGGGTTGAATACAAACTTATCAGGACCTAACAAGGGCGGTGTTGGATCATCAGGATCTCCTAGGGGAAACAAAACAGTGAGATCACCCCTTGGGGCTTCAGCCCTATTGTTTTTCCTTGGTGTTGGGTCCAGGTTGATCACCGGGACTCTTTCTCGATTTTGTGATCTTGCAGCCTCCTCTTCTGCCAACAGTTTTTTGAGCTTTGCAGCCTCGGCTTCAAGAGACACAAGTTTTTCTTTAGTAGTCTCCCGATTGGTTTGGGAGGAACGTCTCCTTCTTAGGGCAACGTCCCTCTCATCTCCTGTTGAGTAATTCTCATCCTCGGTGTATGGACCTGAATAGTCTTGAAAAGGGGCTCGTCTAGCTTGGGGTCCCAGACCTTGGATGTAAGGGGGCACATACGCCTCATGGTAGATTGGATTAGTTCCACTACTGCCCGCTGGGGGTCGGGATGGCATACCATAAGTTTGCATACCGAGAGTTTGAGTCGTGTATTCAGAGAGATCCGTGGTGTGAAGTTGAAGGCCACGTGGGCCGTTTGCGAGCAGTGAAGAGGTTGTGATTGGTTGCTGGTGAACGATCTCTTGTGGATTTGGCCCATGAACGACCATTTGTAGGGGATTCGTCCCTTCAGCGGTAATTGGGACTTCCAGTCCTTGAGTGGTAGTGATGGGGATATTTGTCCCTTCAGCGCCAGTGATTGGCGGTGGTTGGCTTCCATGAGTCTTTGTTGCAGAGGTAAGAGGAAGTCCATCAGAAGTATGAGGATCGCGAATTGTTCTTCGTGTGTTTGTCATGGTTGATGTTGTTTTCCCACAGACGGCGCCAAATGTTGTGGATTAAAAAACGTGCTTTGTGAATTTAATGCTAGGATTAATGAGCTTCGAGTTTTAATGGCTGCACTCGTGTTTCCGGACTAAATTGGTCCTCACAAGATGCCTACGTATCTCAAATTGTTATTGAGAATCAAGCCAAAGACGTAGTTCTGATTGTAGGATCAGGGACCTTATATAGGCGTCTGGAGCCTAGTATTTATGGTATGTTTAGGAGTCTTAGAGAATAAGTCTCCTTTTTGATATTGGATAAACATTGTATTGTTTGCAGGATAAGTCTTTTCCTTGTCGATAAAGGCTATGACTCATTAATTGCCTTTAATTGGGATTCTGGATCCTTCTTTGACCAATTTGCCATAATTTGAGCTCTTTTAATGAGCTGTATATTTTCTCTATTCATTAATTACGAAATTAATGAATAATTAGGGTGTCGGGCCTTAAATATCGGCCTTTTGTTTGACTAGTCAATTATATTTCTATAATTACTTTTCTGACCATATCAGGACTGCACCTCATATTTTTGGAAAACAGAGATTTTAGTGATAACAAATCTAAAAGGTAATATGTTTTAATTTAAAGATAATTTTCATGATATTTTTGGAAAAAACAGTATATTTTGTTAGAAAAAAATATTTTAATTATAAAAGACAATTATCTAGTTACTATTTTTATATTTTTTTATTATTTATTAAATAAAATAAAAGATCGAAAACCGACCGAAAACCGAAAACCAAAACTTTCAGTGTTTCGACTTTAATAATATAGTATAGATTAATACTAAAGAGTAATATTATATAAGAAATGTGGTTGAAATCTACATATAGAGAGAGTTTATTTTTAAGAAATATTTAATATGTTGGAAGTCCAGTAAACTTGTTCTTATCCATTTCACTTTTAATGAATACTAGCCAATAACCTGTGCAAGGCACGGGCCTTAAAAATAATAAACTAAAAAATTTAATGTGAACGAAAAATATTAAAATAAAAGTAAAAATTAATATGATAAATTATAAAATGAGAAACTTAAATATTTATTAGAAAATAAAAAAATATAAAAAAAATACAAATGAGGCCGAGGAAGATAAATGATGTATTATTAATATTATTTTATAATAAAATAATATTAATAATAAGGATAGATAGACAATCTAACATGTTTTAATTAAAAAAAAGTAATTGACCGTGATATTTTTAGAAGTGTTTTAATTATATTAATTGTATTTATTAAATAAATATGTTGACATGTTAAAATAAGTAAGTTTTTTTAATAAGGACAAATAGAAAAGTTAACATGTTTTAATTAAAAAAAAGTAACTGCACGTAATATTTTTAGATGTGTTTTAATTATATTAATTTTATGTGTTAAAATAGGTAAGTTTTTTTAAATAATTAAAAGTATTAAAATAGGTTTGAAAATATATAAGTTGCACTTGATATTTTTGGAAAAGAGAGATTTTAATGATAACAAATATAAAAAGTAATATATTTTAATTTAAAGATAATTGTCCGTGATATTTTTGGAAAATAAGTAGATTTTATTAGAAAAAAATGTTTTAACTATAAAAGGCAATCAGCTAGTTACTATTTTTATATTATTTATTAAATAGAGTATTAAAATAGGTTTTAAAATAAATAAGTAAGGATTGCACCTCATATTTTTGGAAAATAGGGATTTTAGTGATGATGTGTTTTAATTATATTAATTGTATTTGTTAAAAAAAATACGCTCACTTGTTAAAATAGGTAAGTTTTTTTTTAATAATTAAAAGTATTAAAATAAGTTTTAAAATATATAAGTAAGAGTTGCACTTGATATTTTTGAAAAATAGAGATTTTAGTGATAACAAATAT